>DWKW01003303.1:0-10133 GCA_018250115.1 Doberes anticus
CTGAGGTCGTATGTGGATGCGTTGCTACTCATGAGGACTAAGTTGGAATGCCTCTTGTCCGGTGTCCTCTGCCTAACACCCTTCAAACCGAAACACAGCAGTTCTCACACTGCTGCTTTACATAAGACGACGACGAATCAGTCGAGCCTTTGACATAAGACTCTACCACCATCAAAACACGTACACAGACTAATGAAAAGAGAACATTGGAAATCGTTCAAAATTCACACGCGATCTGTCATTCAGTCCAATCTGACATTTCAGATATCATTGGCGATAATCTACTCTGTGCTACTAAAGTAATGTTTTTTTTTTAAATTAATTTAATGTATTTCAAATGCACTATTTTATAAAAATTAGCTTCTGCACTCCTTCTCCGTATAAACTTTAACTGTGCCAAATTTCATACTTCTCCGTCCGCGTAATTTTCGTTAAAAGAGGTACAAAGTATTTGCTTCTCGTATCAATATATAGAAATACAATTTTTTTTTTCAATAAGTTTAATTTATCAAAATTCAAATGTTTTTTTCAACAACAATAAATTTCCGTTACGTTCATAGGGTGTTTTTTTTATACCGTTATTATTTTTATTTTTACTTATCGTTGGTGTGACATCTACATTATTCTACATATATATTTATTCTACATGTATATAGATAGCCCCCTACTATGATTGCCTGTGTCGTGGATGCCATAAAGACGTACAGTGTGTGCTGTACTACACCCAGACTAGGTACAGATATCTAAATTAAACATTCAAATTTCTGCTCTATGGGGAATCAAACCCAGGACACTCCGAACAGCAGACCGAATGTTAACCACGGCCGATTATTTTCGTGTACAACATATTATATTAAAACAACAGTAGTTAGCGCGTATAGGAAATTATGCATTAAATACATAATGCTTCACACTCATAGCCCCACGCTAGGATTTTATGTGTCGTGGATGTCATAGACACACACAGAGACAAGGACCATATTATAATTACATTCATTCCCTTCCATTAAATTGTTCTTAATAGTTAACAAAGAAAATTATAAGTAATTCAAAAATCTTTCAATATCTCTGGACAAAAGTATCGTCAGTGAATGGGAGGTAGGTGGTAAAGATAAGTAACAACTCATTTTTCACCAGTGACCTCCTTACTCGCCAATCCGAAATCCTTGAAGCCACTGCAATACTTATATTTACTATTAATCAGACAAAAGTTATTTACTTTTACAGTGATCGAAGCAATTCATTTGAGTTGTTATTTTAGTGCATCTGTGGATTGTATTCGTACAATATTAATTTGAAAAAAAAAACAATATTCATTTCATTTCATCATAAGCCTAAATACCTAATGAAAATCTCATGTTGTGTCTATCGGCCCCGAGGATCAGCTTAGACTTGGGTTTCGTTGACTGATAGAAAAAAGCCGGTGATATCTCAGCACTCCTATGAGTTTACAACAATTATTTAAACAATTGTATATAGCTTTTGTAGGATAATAAGCTAACGACGCAGCTTATTGTATCGTATCAATAATGTGAACGGATATCAAGCTCTCAACTGCCATCCGTTCACAGAGTCAATATAGGCTATATTATTCGAAGTTATTTTTTCAGGCTGCAGTATTCTAGAGATTATCTAGCTTTAAAATTGTATACGTAGAAGCCTATGCTTAGATAATTTTTTCATGTTTATTAATTCTACAAGAGTAATACTGACCGAAAACTTAAAAAAAAAACATACGCTACATACCGAAATGAAAACATATTAAAATTTAAAGAACAGTTGTTAAAACAATGATGACGTCCAAAAACTTTATTGCTTAAATATTATTTGTCTCATTTCAAGGTCTTGAACGCTCTTGGATCGTTATTTTCCAATATACAAAAGTTTGTTGACATGAGTACGAGTGATGTATTAATTTATAGTTCTGTGAAGTGCACTGCTTTTCACTTTTAAGAAAATAATTTAAACTAACTTTTCCTAATCATCATCATCATCAACTCATTAATTGTCTCACAGCTGGGCACGGGTCTCAGGAGAGAGTTTAGGCCATTATCCACCACGCTGGCCAAGTGAGGATTGGCGGCTTGCAGGCTAACTCACGATGTTTTCTTTCATCGTTAAAGCGAGTGATATTTTTTTTTATAACACGCATTTAATTTTTAAGATACAATATAGATAATATTTCGAGTATCGAGTAAATCTTATTTCGTAATTATTTGCGTCAGCACCGCTGTCTAGTATGACAAGAAATTATTTTAATACGTCAAATAATATTCATCATCAACCCATTATCGTCCCACTGCTGGGCACGGATCTTCTCTCAGAGATGAGATAGTTTAGGTCATAGTCTACCACGCTGGCCAAGTGCGGATTGGCGGTCTTCACATGCTTTTAGAACGTTATGAAGAACTCTCAGGCATGCCGGTTTGCTCACGATGTTTTTCTTCACCGTTATAATGAAATCAATCAATATCAAGTGAGTGATAATGAAATCATAATACGCACATAATTTCGAAAATTTAGAATAGACAATATTTCGAGAAATGTAGGTGCGTGCCGGGATTTGCACCTCGACCCAACTGAGCGTGGTCAAGATGCTTAACACACTACGCTATCACTAACTCACTCAATAGGCTATCAAATAATATTAATACGTGATAAACAAAAAAATTGTACTCCTTTTTACGCGGACGGCGGAGTACGAAATTTGGCACAGTTAAAGTTGATATGAAGAAGGAATGCAAAAAGTTTTTTTTTATAATAATCTACTAATTTGAATAATTCCTGTTGCATTTGTATTCCATTTTTTAATGACTAGGCAATATAACTTTATGATATGAATACATTATTTTGAATCAATAAACATAAAGCCATTACGATTATTTACAACTCTCTAGTGAAGTCAGTTAGAATATTTGCTAGAAATGAAGGAATCAGCTGAATCAATAAACTTAACGGCCATTACGAAGAGATCAGAATAATTTTTTTCGAGTATTATTTCGTCATCCCTATCTTGCACCAATTATTATTAGTGATCGCCTAGTGGTTTAGCATCTCGAAGCCGCTTCGATTCGTTGAAATCCCGGCACGAAAATCTATTTCTCGAAAATATTATCTGTTGTAAGTTTTCGATAATATGTGCGTATTACAAATTAATTATCACTCGCTTTAACGGTGAAGGAAAATAACTTCAGCAAACCCGCAAGCCTGAGAGTTCTCCATAATTAATGCATTTCAATTGCAATGCTCTTATCGTAACGCTCCGGAGGCGTAAACTTCACCTTATGTATTGTTTGTTTTATATCTTTGTTTCTAATGAAAATTCTTTATGCCTGTATGACCCTAACGCGGGAGAAACCGCGGGGCACAGCTAGTTGAAAAATATCCTTGAAAAATACTTAATCACATTATTCAATATTTTCGATTGAATTTAATTGAAGGTTACAAACAAAACTTAATGTTATGAATTGAACATTACCGTTCATTTAAATTCAGAAAATTACAAATAAGCAAAAATAAGATAATATTCGATCATCGTAAAAAAACTTATACCACACAGGATTTGTCTAGAAAAATTCTAGAAATAAATAATATGAACCCCACAAAATTCAATTAATTATCTGTTACCTTAGCATAAACTTTTATACTTTTATTTTGTCACAATGCGTGAACGTAGTGACTTTTATTTGCTTTAAGAAAAATCATTATTATAATTAATTAAATTTGATGGCGGTAGAGTCTTATGTCAAAGACTCGCCTGCGGCGGCACCACCGCTGTAGCTATTTCTGCCGTAAAGCAGCAGTGTGAGAGCTGCTGTATTTCGGTTTGAAGGGTGTGGTTAGGCAGAGGACACCGGACAGGATGCCTCCTGTCCGGAATGCCTTCCAACTTAGTCCTCATGATTAGCAACGCATCCACATACCACTCCAGATAGGAGTTTCGTCCTAGTTGAGGTTTTATGTGGATGTCCATGGGCTGCAGTGACAACTTAAAATCAGGTGGCCTGCTCCTTTGCTATTCTTTTAAGATAAAAAAAATTGTAAAAATTCAAGGCAAGTCAAAATCACACAAATCACACATAAAAAAAAAATCACCACTACCATACTACCGATAGTACCACAAACCAAAGTCGATCACCAACGATCAATCGATGAACGACAAGAAATTAAAATAGAGATGTTTGTAATGGTTACTCTTCTGCCTTCGAAACTAAGGTCAAGTCAAAATTGGGTGACAATATCAGGCTAATATAATATAACGTCTGCTGTGATATTTAAAGATATTATAATATGACCTAAATTAATTTAATACACATGTTAAAATATTTAACATGAAATATTACTATACTTACATTTATACAATAACTTGCCTAAACTTATAAAAAATGTGAAAATATTGTTAAGTACGCAAAAATGAACTTAACAACTTTTTATAAATAGATCATAATTTATTGCAATTGTAATGCTCCTATTGTTAATGCTCCAGAGGCTTAAACTTTACCTTATATACTGTTATTTTAATGTTTAATTGTAAATAAAACTGGGTTTCTTTTGGGATAAAATGTCTTTAAACATATTAAGGCTCTCTATTTGTATCTAAAAGTAATCCAAATAATTGCTTTATTTTAAAAAAAATACTTTTATTTTTCACATAAAAACTCCGAACACGACACAAAACTTCGAACGTAACAAATGATTAATTTTCGAACTTAACTGTCACTTCACGATATATTTCGCCGCGCGCGCGTTATTCCACCGCGCTGTCAAATGGCTTTTTTTAAACTGCAAGTCTATGCACCAAGATACGGACAGTGGACTGCCTGTGTAGTTGGTCTCTAGCAATTTATATAGTCGTTGAGTAATGACCCGCTGTGTCGCCGGCCATACAGCACGTACCATTTACTCTTCATTGGCCTTTAGATACGTTTTTAAAGTAATTATTTTCAGTGACACCTGAAAAACCTCTTTATTTGACCAATAGATAAAAAGTCACAATTCGTAGAATTATAAACATAGTTTTATCATCATTTAATTTGCAAGAAATATCTATAATAGATTTATTTTTAAAGCACTGTTTTAAATAAAAATCTCTTGACTTAAAAATTGCAATATTCTACTTATTGCAAAACTTTACTTCGAATTCAAATATGTATGCAACCAAACAATATTTTAAGTCTTTCTGTGTAAACTTGATTAAAATTCAACTAAAAAGGCGGGTAACAGCGAGTGATAGAGAAAGGTGACTGTAGATTTTAAATACGTTGATAATATTTTCGTATCAAATGCGCTGACAAGTTTTTATTTAATTAAACCAAAAAAATAGTACCAGACCACATAAAATAGACCCAGTTAATCTATGACATTGGATTATCCTTTCACAGTGATAAAAACTCATTAGCTCCCTCCCCTTCCTCCTTTCCCTTCATTACCGGTAATTTTTTAAACTCACGAAATGTAACAGTATTCGAAAAAAAAAATATTGGATCTGTGTAGTATTTTTTTATTTATTTTAAGCATATATTTATTTTAAGAATATATTAAGAATAGAATTAACGGTAGGGAACTGTGAAAATAAAAAAAGTAAATTTACGTACAGCCGCCGATATTTAAGAAAGAAAAACGTTGCCACATAGCTTGATGGACACTACGTCATATATAAACATTAATCACAAAAACAATATGAAACGTAACGAAAACGTACCACCTACTTGAACTTTAAAAATTAGTCACTTTGCTGAGCCTTACGTTACGCTTACAGAAAATAAATATCATAATAGACTTTATAGTTAAATTATGATTACTATTATAGTGGTCGACATGCCGGTCTACCATTCAGAGGGTTCTGGGTTCGATTCCCAGAGCGCATAAATTTTAAAGATTGATCAAGATTTCTGTATCTGATCTGAGTGTACATATGTGTTCGTGTCTGTGTGTCCATGGCCCCACGACCCAGTGAATCCTAGTAGGCTATGAGTGTGAAGCATTATTTATTATATTATGATTATCCATCAGGCTACGGCATTCCTCCGATAATCCACGATTATATGAAACGATATATTAAAACCGTTTACTTGCGGTACAAACCGTTGCGCGGGTTCGCACAAGACGGTGTCGATATCACACTTATCTCTGCCGCAAAGCAATGCGGTGTGCGGTTTCACGATGAAGATGTGACAATAAAATGCTTTAATCGAATGCACGAGTGTAGTATTTTTCAAAATGTATATATTTTTACATGTTTAACCGTTTGTAACCGATTTATAAATATTTTCCGTTTTTACTACACCGTATTATTAATCACTTTGATCAACTGAAGCAGATCTGAAGATATGGCGATACGACGGCGCGATAAGACAGCCAAGTCGAGTATGGAGTACACACTTTATGCAAATCGCTTCAATTTCACAGACAAAATTTTTAGTAAAAAAAATTAAAGTTCATTGACGTCCAATAGTCCAATAAAATTCGGCGTATTAACGTCATCTGTTTAGTTCATAATCAACCCGTTACTATCCTATTAGTAGGCATGGGTATCTTCTCCGAGATGAGAGGGTTTAGGCCATAGTCCATCACGCTGGCCAAGTGCGGAACACTTTGGAGAACTCTTAAAAATGCAGTTTCCTTACGAGATATTATACATATATCAGGAAAATTAAGGACACCGTATGATAATAATCGTATAATGATTGCTGAAATATACTATTTAATACTGAAAAATACATCGAGCACAACTTGTTTCTTGAGATATATGATATGAAACGTAATAATAAAGATATTTAAAACCCTGCCCACGTACTGCTGTTTTACGTAAGGGAGTTCCTGAAGCGTGACGTTCGTCATGTTCATTCAGCATGTGACATTAGGAGTGTGTGACCACGCGTTCCTTTATATGCATACTTTATTCTATAAACATCGACGTATTGATGGTGGTAGAGTCTTATGTCGAAGGATCACCTATTGCTGCCGTAAAGCAGCAGTGTGAGATCTGCTGTGTTTCGGTTTGAAGGGGGTGGCAGTAGACACTTGACAGGAGGTATTCCAACTTAGCCCTCGACGTATCAACGCATCCACATACAACCTCAGATGTGGATGTCTATGGGCTGCAGAGATAACTTAACATCAGACGACCAGCATGCTCGTTTGTTACTCTGTTAACACTAAAATATATATACACTGGGCTAACGGCCGGAACCTTTTTGCCGGATAAGAGTGATAAAAGAACATAACCATTTCAAGTGACTTCCTGCGTATGACGGCGCATATTACAGAGATCGAGCTGTATCTGTGGAACTAATCAACTGATCTTGTATAAACGTATTGAAATAATTAAGTCTAATAACAAGGATTTAAACTGTAAAATTCCCATTCAAATCTATTGACTAGTTTATGCGTGATGCGCGAACGAACATACATACAAAAATTTTACAGAAAATGTATCTAGTGTTATGATATATGTATTTCTGCCGTAAAGCAGCAGTGTGAGTACTGCTGCTTTTCAGTTTAAAGGGTGTGGTTAGGCAGAATAAAACGGATAGGAGACATGCAAACTTAGTGTTCAGGAATAGCAACGCATCCACTTACTACCTGAGGCAGGACTTCGGTCATAATTGTGGTTGTAAGTGGTATATGTACTCGTTTGCTATTCCGTTAAAATTATAAAGAAGAAAATTTTATTTTCAAAAATGTCTCTATCTTTTCTGTAACGTCCGCGTTACAATTGTATAATAACATAATAATAATAACGTTGCACACTCATAGCCCCGCAGTAGGGTTTAACCTGTGTCGCGGGTGCCATGGACACAGAAACAAGCACACAAACACCGAGACCAGGTACAGAAATCTAAATTATTAAAATTCATTAAAATTCCTGCCCCGCTGGGAATCGAACCCAGGACCCTCCGAACGGTAGACCGCACATTGACCACGGCGCCATACGGGTCGTCAATAACAGTATAGATACTTAGATGAGAGGTGAGGCCGTTCTTTTGAGACTATTGCGCCGGCACACCGCTGCACCGGCAGGTGTAGAAATATCTGTAGTAGCAGTGCCGGCCGGAAGGGTCTGTTTCGCAGATTTGATTAAGATGTGACGTTTCGACTTAGTCCTCGACACAGATTTAGTATCTACGTACTAGCTAGCAGTTTCACCGGAGTTTTAATATTGAAATTTTATGTTCAGTGTTGAATACGTATAGTAACTCGCTGACGGTTAGGTCTCAGCGCCATCTATTGACAAATTTAGAATTTAATACCTCGGATTGATATAATGATATTAAAGTGGAACGAAAAAGTTATATAAAAAGTCATTAATTTGTTTTATGTTAATACAATAGTAAACGAGCATGCAGGCCACCTGATGTTAAGTGGTCACTGCAGCCCATGAACATCCACACATTTGAGGTTGTATGCGGATGCTTCTCAGGAAGACTAAATTGGAACGCCTCCTGTCCTGTCTTCTGCCTAACTACGACCTGCAAACCGAAACACAGCAGTTCTCACACTGCTGCCTTACGGCGGAAATAGGTGAAGCGATGGTGCCGCCGCAGGCGAACCTTCGACATCTAAGCAATCCACCATCCAATTGTCTTCACAAATTTTTAATATTATTAACGCTCGTAATGCCACCAACCGGTACAAATTGAGATACGAGGGGCGTTCAACAAACAGTGAGAATGAGTAAAACACAGTTAACCTTTAATAAATGTTATTTTATTTCTCAATATGTTCATCTGTTAGTCGTAAACACTTAATGTATCTTTTCTAAACCTAAATCTAAAACCTTAAATTTCTTTCTTACAAAAACTTTCCATCTTGGCTCTAAAAAACCTTGTATTGCGGCGATTACTGCATCATCATCGTCGAACTTCTGGCCTCTAAGATATTCTTTCAACCGCGGAAATAGACAAAATTTTAATGAAACGTCACAACTTTAGCTATGCATGCCAGTATTTTTTTTTTCTGTCCACCTTATCGGTACTTTCTGGAAAGCAAAGGTACGAATAGTGACGTCACTTTATGGAGACTAAACTAAAGTAAAAAATTTTCGGACCAAATTCTGCTGTTCGGCAAAAAATACGTACGCACTAGCAGACACAGAAGGAGTAAGTAAGAGTGCTTAATGTCCAGGTTTACTAGCGTTAACGTTATTTTAGTCTCCATAAAATGACGTCCAGGTGTACTGGACATTAGCACTCCTACTTAGTCCTCCAGTGTCTGTTGCTGCATAGTTATTTTTTGCCGAACAGCAACATTTTGGTGGAATTTTTTTAAATATTGCTTATTTTACTAATTTGAAATATTACTTATTATCCAATTCGCACTTAGCAATGCAGGTACGTTGCTTACGTACGTTGGAATCATGGGACGCTCTTATCTAGTTTGGTTTCTTCTTTTAAATTATATTAACAGAATATCAAATGGTCACGCAGGCCTTCTAATGTTAAGTAAGTTAATGTTAATGGTGGTAGAGTCTTATATCGAAGGCTCGACTGCGGCGGCAACACCGCTACACCTATTTCTGTGAAGCAGCAGTGTTAGAACTACTGTGTTTCGGTTTGAAGAGTGTAGTTACGCAGATGACACTGGACGGGAGGCATTCCAACGCAGTCCACGGGGGTAGGAACGCATCGACACTTAACCTCAGGTGTCGATGTCCATGGGCTGCAGAGACCACTTAACATCAGGTGGCCGGCATGCTCGTTTGCTACTCTGTTAATATAAAAAATTGCATCGTAAATTCATAGACAAAATCCCTCAAGCTAAGTACATAAATCCCGAGTTCTCTCGAGTACGAGACCGGCGTCTCTGTTCCAGTACTGACTACGGACTAGATCATGACCTACGTCACTATTAATATACAGTTGATTAGAAGATTGTCGTGCCTGATTTAAGTCGTTTGACGCAATACCACTTACTCGTACGGCCAGTTTATGAGCATGTACTTTTTCTTATATACTAACAGAATGGCAAACGGGAATGCAGGTCACCTGATGGTCGCTGCAACCCATGGATGTACCCATCAAACATCAACAAGTTTTGACAAGTTTTGTATGCCTCCTGTCCAGTGTCGTCTGCCTAATTTATCTGCCTGCCTATTCTGCCTAATCTGTCTTCTACCCATTATTGTCCCACTG
>DWKW01003304.1:0-10132 GCA_018250115.1 Doberes anticus
GAGTTCTCAAAGGCATGTGAAGTCCGCCAATCCGCATTTGGCCAGCGTGGTGGACTATGGCCTAAACTCTCTCATCAGTACTCAGACTGCTGCTTTACGGCAGCAATAGTTGTATCGGAAGTTCCGTTGTAGGTGAGCCTTTGACAAAAGACTACTGCAATCGATCGATCTACGATAAGGGTACGCTAAATAAGACGCTAGAAAATTATAATGGTGAACTAAAGTGACGATAAAAGGATTTGGTATCATAAGCGCCACCTATGCACGCCTGGAATGGTCGGACCAGCTAAATACCAGCTGACAGGCAGGCAGCAGATAAACGTATGTATTAATTTTCAGGAAATCCTTATGTTCAAAAACAGCACATGTTTACGGATCAATAATATTTTATATTATTTCAAAAGTGCGACCAAGCTAAATAAGATGAGAAAACAGTGTTTCTTATCAAAATTTACGTTTAATAAACTCAGTAAATATTTCGCACAACATCAACATAGGAAACGCTCCAAGCATCCTCTTCCGCGTTCTGAGACCCGCGTTCAACAGTGGGACATAAAAAAGGCTAATATTCCCATTACCCTACTGGTACAAAATACAACGTACTACAAAGAAGTAAGTATATCAAAACTAAGCTCGAAGTGAGTTTTACTGCTATAGTTCTTTTACAGCACACCTGGGAAATTAATTATAAAAACGCGAAGGTGCCATTTCGTCCGCATTATTTTCTTATCTTACAGGATATTCCAAGCATTGGGAATTGCCACTTTGATATAACTTAGTTTACGTCCTTGGATATTGAAAAAAGTTTTCTGAATAAATTTCTTCTTTTATGATATTTTTATTGGCTTCAAGAGGACTGTTGGAAAAAAGTGTAAAAAAGGTTAGAAAGATTATAGATTATGTGGTGATATTTTTTAGATACTGGTATATAAACCTGTTTTGATTAAATAAGTCAGGTAGGTTTCACCTCAGTCTGGCCTTAAGGAACAGTTAAATATTTAATAATAATAATAAAGGAACAGGAAAATATTTGATTGAGAGGTTGCCCAGTTAAGAATATTTCTTCCTGTGGACTGAAGCTGCTTGAAAAATATCGCAACTATCCCATTATTATCCCACTGTTGGGGTTGTCTTCTCGAGGTGGGGGGCAGCACTGGCCAAGTGTGGATTGGTGGATTTGACACGTCTATGAGAACATTTTGGACTACTCTTAGGCATACCCGCTTTAATAGTTAAAGCAAATGATTATTAATTTCTAAAACACTTAATAATTAAAATGTCGACCCGTTGCAATTCTTGCTCACTCGAAATAAACACATAAAAAACGATACAAACAAGTTATAAATTATGTTAAAAACACCGACTTCAGTATATCTGTTTTCACAGTTCTATGGTTTATATAGATGCTTATTTAAAGAAATGCTTTAAAATTATTGAATTAAAAGTACCTACTGTTTAGTGAGTACCTTAACTGCAATCTTTTCTTCTGCAATTCTTTTTTTATGTTTAAGTGATAACTGCGGCCCATGGATATCCACATCCATCCTCGAACAGCACTGACTTGAGGTTGTACTACTACTACTCTTATTCGTTGACACTCCGAGGACTAAGTTAGAACGTATCCTGTCCTGTACAGGACAGCAGCCATAAACTATACAGTCATAAGACTATACAGTCTGCTGCTTTATGACAGAAATAGGCCGCCCCAGGTGAGGTGAGCCTTAGAAACGAGACTCTACTACCGTCCCCCTAAACGACCACCAATAACCAGATAATGCTTATTTCCTTTACCCTTTTTTCAAATAGAAAAATATTGATGTTCTAATGTGTACTTGCATACACCGTAAAACCGTGACAAATATAAAGATGAAAGTTGTCATCCACTCTTAAGTAGATCAAACATCTCAAAGTGCTCAAGGCGTTATAAAGCTCTCTTTCCACGCTTATTTCCCTTTGTCGCTGTACTTATACTTATTAATGTAGCAATGCTTTTAAAACTTGGCGCAGTGCCATATTTAGTTACTTTCTTAGGCAGTGTATTTCATGTGATGGATTTAAACACATGTTGAGAAATTAATATTAAATAAACAAATACAAAACATAACAACAAAACCAACTGTTCACATTCGTAGACCACACGTGGATTCCCGTGGGTACCATGGACACATTTGAGTGAGCCCAGACTCACTCAAATGTTTGTGTTATTATAGTTTAACAATGTATTCCCCATGAGATTCAGAGTATTAACTTAGATAGAAATAACAATTTAAAACTATTATTATTACTTATATTACACATAATTAGGGCAAATGCAAAATTTTCTTGTCGCGTTACCCAATAAGTGGATAACCGTAGGTACAAGGAACAAAATAATACTTTGCCAAAATTTATTGGAAGTGATAAGATGAGCACTTTTACTAATTATGATTACGCCCATATTATCTATAGTTATATTTTGTATATCTATTTATTTATTAATGATATTACGTATTTATTTATATGTCGATAATTATACATAATATAAGTAACCTAAAATAAGGTCTTAATTTTAGAATCCTTTATATCCGTTGGTTATTTAGTATAAATATTTAAGGAGTTTGTGTTTATCTAATGTGGATGTAATACGAAGTGAGTGATAAGACTGCTGGTTAAGCATCTCGACCCCGATGCGATGGGTCGAGGTTCAAATCAAGGCGCACATTATTTTTTTTGAAATATTATCTACTAAAAGTTTTCGAAATTATGTGCGTATTATGAAATGGGTTGATGATTTGGATGGAATATTGATTCGTAGCTTTTCTTAAGAGATTGCGAAAGAACAGAGTCAGTGACGTAGATTTTGTGTAAGTTATATTTTACTAATTCTGTTATAATATTACATTGGTAATATACACTGATCATTTGTGAATTTAGTGACTACCATAAAATTTAGAAAAAAAAACAGGTTACTGACACTTCATTTAGTTGAGACCTAACCTGGAACCTTGGCATCAGTTGGTCTGCATTCTCCTTTGAAACTCCAGATTAACTAAAAAAGGGAGTTAAATATAATACATCTCTGGATAAAATCAAAAAGAAAAAAGTGCATTACAGATTGATCACGAACTCGGATATCGGTGGTCCGCTAAAGAGGGTCTAGAATTAAAATAAATAGCTTCCACACTAATAAATCGAACCGCGATCGCATTGGCGTTGGTCTGATTTCCGGGCTTTTAGCCAATTGAGAACATTTTCAAACCTGCCGCCATGAAAACTCGAACGTTATCAACAGCGAGAGAGATGCTCATAAATTTGGAGAGGCCTTTTGCTGTAATGCCTTTCATATTTCTTCTGGAGCACACTGCGGGTGCCGCTCAAATAAATTACGACCATCAATAAAAATCTCAGCGAAGAGATCCTACGACTTATTTAATTTATATTCCATCAGAGCCATATTTATCAAATATCGAGGCTTTTAAAGATGTTCGTTTTTAACCGTTTCCTTCATTTCGGAATCGTTTTATTATTCCGGGAAAATGTTAAGTACATTTGTCATTCAGATTTCGTGGAATCCTTAATGTAATTAATATTATTTCGTTTCTTACATTGTGATTTGTACCATTTTCTGATTATGATCACTGAATGGAATTGAATGACGAACTTTGACTTTAAGAATTTTACTTAACATAATATTTTATCTAGTAACTGCAAACCACGGTGTCTCGTTGCTACCTGGATCCATGTTTCACTGTACTGCCCTATTGAGTAGTATTAGTTCAATTTCTACGACCCATATGACACAGTTGTCAACATACCAGTCTGCCACTCGGAGGATCCTGGATTGGATTTCTATGACATAATATTAAATGATGAATATGAATTTATATTTCTTGAAACCGTAGTGGGTGGTCAATTAAATTGGATTTTCTTTTTTTATTGCCTACAGTAGAGCGACTTATGTAATGACTGAAATGGGTAAATCTGTTTTAGGACTAATGATTCCGCTATCAGGAGTATGCACTTCTAACTTCGCAGTTCACTTCAGAATTTTATTGAAATGGGTCAGTGGTTCAAATTTATTGAAATATTATTGAAGTAAAAAAAGTTTTACGAGGTTTTGCTTGCTTTGCCGATGAGTGACAGTGAGTAGAAATAGTAAATACAGATATACAGAAACAGTAAATTATAGACTACTCCCCATGTAACTAGAAAAGAAACGTTTATTAATGGTGAAGTTAGCTTTTAATGAAAGATTGACCTGCAGATTAGAGTCCCTTAGCTTTCGAAGCGATACTATAACAGACTTTACTATGATGCAAGATTTTCTTTTAAATTCGTAGCAGGTAAATGTAATGTATAGGTACAAACACTTCAAATATTGTTACAATTATGAAAGTTTGTTTGTGTTTTTATGTATCTTTGTACAGCAAAATATTAATTTTATAGAGAAAAGCATTGAGTTTTGTGTATAATTTTTCATTCTTCCTTTTTATCAAGTTGGAAACTCCAAACAGCTGAATAAAATAAGCAGATGAAGCTCTTGGCCTCTAAGTGCTAAGTTAATATTGCTGTTTACTTTTCTTTGTTCATTTTACTTCGTAAGTACCCTTAGTTTTATAAACATTATTATTATTATTTTAATAGCATGAAAAGTAATAAAATAAATATAAGTATTAGTGATATAAGTATCTACAAAATGAAATAAAAGTGGTGTCGTTTTTATTGATAGTTATAAAACTTACATATTCTGCGATGGTATATAAGATCTGTTTTCGTTTATCGTGAATTATTTTCTGAGAATATTATACCCGGTTCTTATATAAAACACAACCTACTCGTTTTGTCAACAAATTGTAAAATTTCTACGAACAAGTTTGTGTGTTTGAATACAGATCCGTTAGAAGTTCTGTGTATGTTTGAAAATAACAACTATAATTACTTATCAGATACCTATATTATCGTAAGTACTAGTAAATTTTGCATTATTTTATACATATTTACAATACAGCGCTTCTAACGAGATTAAGAACTTGGTCGTTTCACTGCAAATATTCGAATTTGAAAACTACCTTTGACAATAATTATGACATCGTCGATGTATGGTAAGAACCGCTTTTGTAATTTAGGTTTCTACTCATAAAAAAATCATGTACTTTTCGTTATTTAGGTTTTTGTGACAATACAATAGTATCAATGTACAAGGAACATAGAAAATCTATTGATGTTAAGCAATCATGCTAGCCTGAAAGCGACCGTATGTTTGGGAATGCGACTATGTAACGTTTCGACACCATCCGTTAATTGCTTGGTGCGTTCGCGTTCATAGCACATTGACATATTACACAGAATCCCGTCATCTGTAAAGGGGTAAACGGAGTGTACTGTATTTATGCTATACTTGTGGTTAGAAGCGTTGTGGTAGTAGTTGTGGCGTTTTACAACGTAGTCCTCGAGAATAGGTACCGACGAATCTTCGTACGACTTCAGATAGGATTTTTATCCTAATTGATGTTAAATGCGTGAGTCTATGGGCAACAGTAACCACTTAATAATTTTTCTGCATGATAGTTAATATAAATATCTCCGACCCTCCTTTAATATAAATGGATATTAAATGGTATATTCTTAGTATTTCTTGAGAAATGAGTCTAGCAATTAGGATAACTCTGTTTGTCACGTCGAACCTTGGTCTTTGTGCTTATTTCTTTGAAAGAATTATATTTTATACAAAGAGAATTTCCAATAAACTCTTCTTTGGTACCTCCGCTGAAAAGAATACGATTGGTAAACAATAGCAATAGATCTGAATTAAAGCTTAATTGTATCTTAAATATAAGTGATAGCCTAGGGGTTAAGTATCTAGACCCCGCTACGTTGGGTCGAGGTTCAAATCGCGGCACGTACCTCTATTGCGAAATATTATCTATTCCAAATTTTAGAAATTATGTGCGTATTATGAATTAATTATCACTCGCTTAAACGGTGAAGGAAAACATCGCAAGGAAACCTGAATACCTCCATAACGTTCTCAAACGCATGTGAAGTCCGCCAATCCGCACTTGGCCAGCGTGGTGCACTATGGCTTAAACTCTTTCATATCTTAGAGAAGGCCCGTGCCCAGCAGTGGGACGATAATGGGTTGATGATGATGATGATGTTGATGTATCTTAAATTCATTACTTAGGGAAGATTTATTAAGCGTAAGAAGTTAGAAGTAGAATAGTAATTAGTCATTCATAATCGTTCCGTTGACTACTAATCGTGATATCTAATTTATAATATGCAAAAGATCTTGTAAAATCAGGGTTCCGTGCTGGGATTGGAAGCCTGACCCACAGCAGCGAGAGATCGAGTTTTTACGCTTCTCATTACTAGGCTATCACTGCTCAAAAGAGACCTCTTAATTTAAATAATATTTGAATTGATGGTGGTAGAGTCTTATGGCGAAGGCTCACCTACGCCAGCACCATCGCCGCACCTATTTTTGTGAGAGATGTGAGAGACCTAATGAGCGCAGTGTGAGAACGAATGTTTTTCTCGGTTTGAAGGGAGAACAGGAATAACGCAGAAGACACTGGACAGGATATATTCCAACTTTTTCATCTGGAGTAGCAACGTATCCACATACAGCCTCAGATAGGACTTCTGTCCTGGTTGTGGTTTATTGTTGATGTCCATGGGCTGGTCACTGCTGCAGTGCACTTAACAACAGGTAGCCTGCATGCCTAATCTGTTTATAAAATAAAAAAGTATTCAGTATATAATCGTAATTATTTACAATTCTGACATTGGGAGCTTGCTACAACCCCTTTTTTACAATAGCCACTTAGTGCAATATAGAATGTTTTGCGGTCCCGGAGGAATTAAATTCTATTACATCATTTTATTAACCAAATGGTTAAATTTGATTATTAATAAATCTGAATAATCCTTTGCATGCACACGGGCAGTTTATACTGTGAATGTCAATTTGTGGTAAATATCGGTAAAGCCGTAAAGTAAAGCTAGTATGTCATTTCATACTGAAAACATACTTTCCGGATCTAGATACGAAACATCAGCTTACACCACGATCATCACGTAAAATAACCGTCGAAATATTTGAACAAGATTCGTCTTCCAAATATATTGATTCCAGAACGCCATAGTATTTGAACTAATGTAAAGCAGAATCGAACGTGTCATGCCGGAAGTGTTACCAAAAACACAAATGGGCACAGGTGTTGCTTTTCCATTTCAAAATCGCTCGGCGAACGCGAGAGCAGCGTTTCCATTTCTCCTATATGGCTCACACACTGCCTTCGGTTTACGTCCGAATACATGCAAACTATACTATGCAAATCAAACGTGCTTGCCTCTGGTAAATAGTCGTCTATTTTGCAACATAATAAACACACGATTGCTTGTGTTTTAATATATACTGTATTGAGTTATTTTAATTAGTTGGTATTTTATAACAAATATAGTAATAAAATATTTGAATCATTATTACCGTCAATTCATTACTATGCAATAATCAGAGGTGAAAAGTTTTCTACTATAGCCCTATAAAGCCTGGCCTAGTACCTACTGCGAAATAAGGCTGGTCTTCACATGCATAACATCGTGATAATAATTTCTTTATATGCAATATACACGTAATTTTAGTCAAAATATATTATATTTTGCCAATATTATTGCCTACATATACATATTATACAAGCCCAATAAATATGACTTGTTCATTAAGAAATTTCAAAATTTCGTTTTCAAAAATTACTCGACCTATTAAACGAGAGACAGGGCTGAATTAAATGGGTATAACGGTGTATAAAATTCGGTTGATGGTGCTAGGGTCTTGTAGAAAGCGGCTAGTTGAGGTTTGATGGGGATGTCCACGGTCTGCAGTGACCACTCATTACATGTATTACTTGCATTATCGTTGGCTACTCCTTTATAATAAATGAAATAAATAAAAAACAATGTGAAATTAGATTTTTTTAATTAATGCAGTCCAAATAGGATTCCACGATATGACCCTAAGGCGAGTGAGTGAACATGGAATAGCAAGTACCTATGCGTAATTTCAAACGGCTACGAATGAAACACTTCGCTTTTTCCTTACTCACTGTCTTCGGCAGTATGACCAAATACCCACGAGTACTATGCAAATCGAACGCGTGTCTGTTTTGTTAAGAGCGTAACTGTGTGGTCACGTTTTCTGTTATCAGCATCACTGAAGCACTACTCGCAATGCGGTAATTGGTCATTATAACTTATTAAGAACTTTTCAGGTGTGACATTAATTGAACACAATTAATGCTATAATTTTCTATAATTAAAAAAAGCTGTTATGGGTTTGAAATGGTAAATGCTTACCAATTATTTAAAGCGTTAATAATTAGCTTTTAAACCATCTTTTTATCTGATAACTTCGTAGCTATTCACACTCACCTAGGTCACGTAATGGCGTAATATTGAGGAAACTCGTCCACGGGAGATAATTGCCCTACGGTCACTCAAATGCTACGGCATTCGGCATGTACTCACAGAAATAAATTCATACTATTGAAATTGGTCAACAGAATCTTCATTTATATACCTAACCAGAGCTACGAGAATCTATAGTCTCTGTCAAGCATTCATTAATCTAAAGTTAAGCACCATTGGCAGATTTTTAATGCTGGTAGAGTCTTATGTAGAAGGCTCGCCTGCCTATTTCTGCCGTAACGCAGTAGTGTGAGAACTCCTCTGTTTCGGTTTGAAGGATGTTGCTAGGCAGAAGACACTAGAAAGGAGGCATTCCAACTTGGTCCTCAAGAGTAGCAACGCAGCCACATACAACCTCAGACAGGACTTCGGTCGGGCTTCGATGTTCATGGGCAGTAAACACTTAACATCACTCAGTATTAGTAGTAATAGTAATATTTATTTACCAAAAATGCTGGAGTAAAATGCAGTACATCGAAATTTTTTAACAATTTGCAAGAAAACAGATGTTCAGTTGTCCCAATTAGAGCCGCTCGAATAAAGCTTGCTTCTACGGCAACACTTCGCGTTACCGTAAATAGGAAATTGACGTTTTTTTGTGTTTACGACCTATTATTAACTCTTACATTCTTTACGAAGGACAACGTTCTAACTGTTGTCAAATTCCTTACTAAATTACATTATGTTAATTATATACTAAAATATTAATTACATATTAAAATGTCATGATAGTCGTTCAGCTTAGCTTTAAAATATTATGGTTCAATAGCATGCAAAGTGCATGCTAGCTTTTTCAAACTTTTTGAAAGACTTCTTATTTTAGTTTGTAAATTAGCGACATATGTATTTCATGTATTGTACGGTGTTATTAATATCTCTATTTTGTGTAAGCTTAAAGAACAAAAATTATACGGTAATTATAATCCTCATTAAGTGTCGATTTATGAGGATGATAAAAGAAATTATCGATCTCAAACAATCGAAATACATAATACACAATAAATCTTAAATAATCGATATTAAAATCAATGCGATCGATAATGAAATCGAAACAGTTTTTCGCAAATAGTAAAAATAAATTTTAATGCTGCCCCTGCCTTTTTCGTAAAATCTTTATTCCAAAAATAAAAATCAAAATAAAACATTTTGCTTCGCGGGAGGTATCAAACTTCTGCCACTTAAATAATGTAGAGCATCAAGAAAAACTTTTGAAAACTCTCTCATTTCGCTTTTTGAACAAATTGCAAAATATATCTGTCCCCGTGGTGTCATTTGCTTAACTTTTCGTTTTAAATAAGCTTAAAATATTAAGTTTGTACCGAATATTTACCAGTTTAGCCCACACAAGGGATTATTTATACATTAAAACATTATTAAGAGAATGGCTACAGTAATTACCGCATCCGAATTTACTACTCAATTTTCTTAAACAAGTAAACGAGCTTGCATGTCATCCTATGTAAAATGAAAATTACATATAACAAGATCATCAACCCATTACTATCCCGTTGCTAAGAGATGCATGTAGATTTCCTCAGGACATTAATTGTGAAAGCAAGTTATAATTAATTTATTATGATAGTGGTAGAGTCTTATGTCGAAGGCTTGCCTGCGGCGGCACCACCACTACATCTATTTCTGCCGTAAAGCAGCAGTGTGAGAACTGGTGTGTTTCGGTTTGAAG
>DWKW01003305.1:0-10132 GCA_018250115.1 Doberes anticus
CTGCTGCTTTACGGCAGAAATAGGTGTAGCGGTGGTACTGCCGCAGGCGAGTCTTTGACATAAGACTCTACCACCATCAAAACCTTGTTGTTCAGAGACTGATAGACGATATATAGCTATTTGTTATATCATTGTAGGTGATGTGTAATTGTGTGGTAAAATAGTATAAAACTATTTTATAGTGAGAAGTGACATTCTGTACGATATGACACATTTTTTTACAGGAATATGTCAAATTTGTTTTGGTCTGCCTTAGACTATAGGACAGAAGGTGATCCAACCTGCTTAGATAAGTAATAAAATGAAATGGTGCTCTTTTCAATTATCTGTGTACGGCGTCGGCGTCAACGACAGAAGTAGGTATTGTACTGCTATTTAATTCTGCTATAGTGAAAAGTTTAATAGTGGTCGAGTTCACCACCGCTACACCGATGTCTGTCGTAAAGCAACAGTGTAAGCGCTGAAGTTTCGGTTTGAAGGGTGTGGTTAGTTTTTACAAGAATAGCCATTCTAACTTAGACCACAGAAATAACAACGCATGTGATAATGGTAGAGTCCTATGAGCCTTCGTCATCTGCGGCGGCACCACCGCTGCACCTTTTTCTGCCATAATGCAGCAGTGTGAAAACTGCTGTGCTTCGGTTTGAAGGGTGTGGTTCGGCAGAAGACGCTGGACAGGAGGCATTCCAACTTAGTCCTCAGGAGTAGCAACGCATCCTCATAAAACCTCCGATGTGGATGTGCATGGGCTGCAGAGACCACTTAACATCAGGTGCCCTGCATGCTCGTTTGCTATTCGATTAATATAAAAAAAAAACCACGTACGAGCACAGGACTTCGGGCCTACATGACGTTGGATGCGGATGTCTATGGGCTGTAGTGACCACTTCACATCAGATGGGATGCATGTTCGTTTGCTAATCTTTTACAATAAAATAAAATTGTAGTCTCTGTGTAATGTTTCTTACAACTTTTTTCATGTTGGCCGCTCCAGGAAAACGCTTCGAATGACCCAAGGAAATAAAATTTCTCCGCTCGTTGATTCGATTAACAAGATCATTAATGTCGTCATCTGTAAGAAATGTGTTTCCATCATATTCCTTGCAAGTTACACTTGGGCCCGGTACCTAAAAACAGATATAAAAATTGACGTAAAAAGAGATATAAAATTGACATGATGTATACTCTGTTCCGTCGGTAACCTTCTTGCGTGATATTTAGTAAACATACTCGTATTCATCATCAACCCATTATTGTCCACTGCTGGGCACGAGTCTTCTCTCAGAGATGAGAGAGTTTAGGCCATAGTCCACCACGCTGGCCAACTGCGGATTGGCGGACAATACTCGTATTAGGTACCTTTTATTGCTCACGCCCTACATTTCGTATAGTTAAGGAGATCTTTTATATGTATACTGATGGTCTGTTATATAGACCCGTGTATAAGAATAGACTTCTTTAATAAGATTCTAATAGACCTTTGTCTATAAAAAGTGAAAGGAAAATTTTTAATCCGTCATCTACTCACAAAGACCTAGACTTAATTAAAGTTTGATATTACTTTAATCTGGTGATTAAAGCTGGTGCTTTGAGCCAGCAAATAATAGTCTCATTCGGCACGCGTTTTAATTGACCTAGCAAATGTATCATCATCATTATCAACCCATTATTCTTCCACTCAGCATAGATCTCTTCTCAGAGATGAGAGTGTTTAGGGCAGAGTCCACCACGCTCGCCCAGCACGGATTGGCGGAATTCACATGCCTTTTGAAAACATTTTGGAGAACTCTCGGGCGTGCAGGTTTCCACGCGATGTTTACGCGCGATCATGTGTATAGCAAACGAGCTTGTAGGCCCTGATATTGAGTGGTCATTGCAGCCAATGAACATCTTTATCCAACCTCACCTAGGACGGAAGTTTTATCTGAGTTCGAAAGTGGATGCGTTGCTACTCCTGAGGACTAGGTTGGAATGCCTCCTGTCCAGTGTATTCTGCCTAACTACACTCTCTCAGATCTAAACAAAGCAATGCTCACACTGCTGCTTTATGGCAGAAATAGTTGCAGCGGTGTTGCCGCCGCAGTCGAGTCTTCGATGTAAGACTACCATCATCAACTTTAAACGCTTTAAAACCTTTTCTATGGCTTTTTCTAGGGTTCATGTAATTCGCATAACAAATTTCATGGAAACTCGCTTTTTGTGTGATTGAATAATGAACAACCCCTATATATCCCTACATATTTTCTCAATTATAATAAGTACGTATAGATACCCAAGATAGTAGGATTCATACATGGCTTTAGCGCGGTAATCTGTACACGAAATACGAGTTGCTGTGCAAAAGTGACGTACTTTTAACGAGAAGTATTGGCAGAACTTTGGCAGACAAAGTTGTAAATAATATATTATTATAATGTTATTTCTTAACTGTTATGTCGAGAAATTCTATACATTTTTGCACTGCAGTAAAGCAATACTTTCCATTTACCGTGAACTACAGCATCCCGTCTTTTTATTATTCCCGATATATGAATGTTATCCCTGACAGGATATATGCGGATTTTCCTACAAGCCTTCCAAGAAATTGAATGTCTTGAAATACTATTTCGTCATCGACACTTACCGGATATTCGCATAGGACATGATTGGGAGATATTTTGCAGTATTTTGAATAACAAGCACAGGAAATGACACAAAAGAGAAGTACGATAAATTTCACTTTTATCATAATAAATAACACAGAAAACGCAAATGAATGTAAAGTTAAAAAAACTAATGTCATTTTCGTGGCCTCGGTGATCACGTCTTTATGGCGTTAATCAATGCCGATGCAAATTAAAATGGATTATTTTACATTTTTTGGTTATGATTTGTATGATTTTCATTATTGTGTTTGTAAATATTTGTACTCAAGAACATTTGGCATTAGAAAAATACAATGGGTCTGATAGAAAATATAAACATGAACCAAAAAAGGCAATCATTTTAAATTATATGGGTAAGTTATAACGGTAACAAATTTAAACGTACACATTACCTTTTGTAACTACTAATGAGTATTTGATTTATAGGAAAAAATATGAAAAATGGAAACAAAATAATAAAGCGTCAAACATTATTACAGATGATTAATGACTCTAGCTTGGCCACGTCTACAAATTTAAAATCCAATATTTATGATAAAATGCTCTCTAAGGAAATGCTATCTATTAAACAACATTTTTATGATAAGGATTTCAGTCATAGACCTTTTGTTCAAATAACAGTAAATAATAATGTGGCTACTCCCACATTAGAAGTAAAGCAAAAATGGCCGATTGCTAACATGTTCTTTAAATCGATGGAAGAAGAAGGCAAAACAAAAGAAACTTTGAACCGATCATTCGGTGTAGATGATAGTTGTGAACAAATATGTGATCGTGAGATGAAGGATAAAGTTGTAGGACTCAGAAGTTTGCCAGAAACTCGAGCGATGAGAATATGTGGCTGCATGAAAACGAACCCTCATCCTACCTGTAGTCAACGATGTACAGGATTGGATGTTGCAAAAAAAACTAGCATTTGTACACATAGCGATTCGGAAGTTCACCATCGATGCACTAGAACAACTCAGACGAAATCGACATCATACACTGTGTACCCGATATATTTTACTTATCCTTACTTTTGGGAAATATCTACATTTACTGTTAATCCGTATCACCACCCAAATGCTGTTAATGGAATGAAATTATCAAAAACAAAAAGACGCCATAAAAATAAAAAACCCTATTCGTACTTGGAACAAAATGATCAAGAAGAGATCTTCCAAGAATATAATGAAAGATATCACGAAGAAAAAGAAAATTATTTGAATTCTATTGAAGCATATTATTACGATGAAGAATTAAATAAAATATCTAAAGATAAATCAACAACATTACCGTCGTTTGTAAATAATTCAGAATACGAAGAAAATACAAAGAAAGACTTACATTTCGTGAATAGAGATTCGTTTGTAAACGATATAGTCGACGATTTAAAAAAAGATTATAGTGATGTTGTAATTCAAGATTGTTACTGTTCGCTTTCGTCACAAATTAACGTTTTATTCAAAACATTTCAATGTGTCCTCTGTTCTTATTTATCGATTTATTTGTTGTGAAAGACCTGATAAAGACGTCTACAAATACGTTTCGATATGTTTAGTAGGCGATTCTAGTTTCAGAAGGAATAAAAATGATGAAATGCGTAAAGTTAGTATCAATTATGTCAATATTTTTCGAAGAACAGAAGCTGTATAGTAATATATTATTTTAAGCAAAGATATATTCATATCGGAAAATTTGTGTTTAAAGCATTTGAATGTAAATAAATATAACAGAATTTGGTACGTCTTAGGTAAAGCGAGAAAAATGTATTGAACAAGTAGAGATTAACAGCAAAAAGATTGGAAATGTATAACATTTCGTAATATTAGGCAGAGAACACAGATCAACACGTATTTTTTTGTCTTTAAATCTGTCCGGGGTTTTGCAATCTGTATGCAATTTTATATCTGTATGGAGAGTGGAGATGGTACGTAATACTTCTGTCTATTTTCTCAGAAGAAGAAGAGTGTCTTGTTAGGTAGGTTTAGTTTACAAAACTAAGATCACCTATGGCTTGAACTTGCCATGTCTTGAAACATAAGAATCCAAGAAATGAAGCGTGCCTGCCTGCAACCTGCAGTACGAGTAGTTTGTGGATATCATTATTCAATTTAAAGTTATATATTATACATAATTAAACATCAATGTCTGTCTGCGAGCCTAGTGGTTGAGTTTCAACGTTAAGGTTCAAATCCCGACAGGCACCCCGTAAATTTTAGAAATTATGTGCGTATTATGAGTTAATTATCACTCGCTTTAACGGTGAAGGAGAAAATTGTGAGGAAACCTGTATGCCTGAGAGTTCTGCAAACGTTCTCAAAGGTATGTAAAATTGTAATTGTAAGATTGGCAGAATGCGCACTTGGCCAGCGGCCTAAACTCTCCGACAGAAGACCCGTGCCCAGCGGTGGGATAATAATGGGTGGTTGATGTCTGTCTGTGTTCGTCTGTGTCGTTGAATGAAAGTTCTTTTATTATCATCAACTTATTATTGTCCAACTGGGCACGGGTCTCCTCTCAGAGATGAGAGGGTTTAAGCCATAGTCCACCACGCTGGCCAAGTGCGGATTGGCGGACTTCACATGTCTTTGAGAATGGACTATGGAGAACTCTCAGGCATGCAAGTTTCCTCACGATGTTTTCCTTCACCGTTAAAGCGAGTGATAAATAATTCATAAGACGCACATAATTAAAAAAAAAATTAACAGACAACATTTCGAGCAATAGAGGGTGTGCTGGGGTTTGAACCTCGACTTAACTTAGCTTTATTGAGATGCTTAACCACTAGGCTATCACTGACTTGCATGAAATTATTTTATTAGTTCCAACAATTTAGGTCCAGTAGAAGAATATTTACAGCTTGACCTCTGTGTAGTTTAGGCCATCAGATAATCGGAGGACAGTTAAAATGTTTATTTAGATTTTTCGCTCATATTCATAAGCCATTCAAGGCAACAACGTTGTAGGCGAAAGCTTGGCAATGTATATTGTGTGATGTGAAAGGAGACTCCTATCAGGAGCTGTTCGGTTTTAGGTACTTGTTAGTAAATGTTGGTGGACACTAAATGAATATTGTTTAGCTACTGGGCCCGCCTAACGCTGCGACGTAGCGATAATGTGTAAATGTTTACCTAATTATACGGAGTGTTTACATTATTAAGTTCTTTTTAAATCGGATACCTACTTGTAGAGACAACAGTGTCTCATGCCCTAGGTAATAATAGGAGATTGATGTTAAAAAATAACGCGTTACTATCACTGCAAGGAATCCCTGTGTCGTGGGTTCCATGGATACGAACACGAAAAATATTACATAAACATGTACATAAATTATTTGCATATTTTTTGTTGTGTTTTCGAACCCTGCGTTTTTCGAGATAGGATGGACAACTTGAGAGCTAAGATGGTGTTTGTAAATCTGTCTATCGCTTTATCCAGAGCAAATAATAAGAGCATTTATGTAAAGGCTATGCTACGGCGAGCGTTTTGGCGGTATTTTACTCATACGGCAACGGAGTTCCGAGCTGGGGACAGTTTGAAGGGGTATACCCTTCAACTAGTGCGATGTGTGTAACGTATGACGTGTCGTTTCTGTCTTATGGTAACATTCCGAATGCAGTAACAGCGACAGTCGACAGAGACATGCGACGGAGACAGATGGCGCTAGACAACACTACTGGTTTATATTATTTCGTACGTGTGCTCGAATGCAGGTCGCGGCAAGTGTAGCTAAGCGAATCTCATTTATACCTGTCACACACACGACAGCGAGACTGCTATTTCCAAATCAGTAGTGTTAACTAGTGGGGAAGATAAATATTAGTATATTCGTGGTGAATCAACTCCCAGTTTTAAAACGTAAAATTTGAAGCATGTTTATATTGTTTTTTGTACCAAACATACAACTTCAGACTTCAGACCTAATAGAGAATGGATGTGAATGGCCATAGGCGACAGTGAATGCTTAACATCAGGAGGCGTGTAAGCTCGTGTGCTATTATGTTAATATAAAAAATCTATATAATGATTATAGTATTCGTAGTCGAATATAGTATTGCTGTGAAACACGAAAAGATGGGCAGGACAAAATTGAAAAGGTTTCGTTTACGCCATTCGGCTACGGAACTCTAAAAATGGCTGCTATTCGCGCAAGTAAAAACCTTGTTGTTTTTTTTTCTTACGAAGTAACAGGCACTATTCGGCTTAAACTAAACATTTATTTTATGGTTTTTGCTAAATTATATGGGGTGCGCTGGACACAATTCTGTGCAGATAAGACATTACTATGGAATACGAAATGTGAATGCCGTAGATATCCTTTAACGCATCTCAAAATACGAGGCTAATTGAACCTTTTTTGGGGTCGGTTATAAAGTCAACAGCCGCCTATTATGAAACCTTTAGTACTTAAGGCACCCTTTTGTAATAAAGTCTGGGGTTACATTGGAATAATTGGATCATTTCTTTCATTCCATTATTCTTCGCTGTAACTTTTGCAACATGAGTTTTTTATGTGCCACGTAAATTTTCCTGATTCAGATTACCAGTCTTACGGCGTATGGCGCCGAACTTCTTTACTTTATACACATAAAATTTGGAATAACCAAGTAGCTATTTTATTAAACAAAATTTAATTTTACGCAAATCTGTATTTAAACGATATGAAAGGTAGCGGTAGTGATTGCCGGGCTGTTTAATAAAGTAGCCATCATTTGTGATATACGCGTCAAATATTAAAAATAAATGTGGATCTATTTGAGGTTTTTTTTTTGGAAAAAGTAGTGCACTAACTCGATATAGCCAGTTTTTAAAAAGGGTTAAAAGTTTTACTGATCCAATTAAGTCGGTTCTCTTCGAAGAAAGTCAAACGATACAAGATGATGTCATCTAAGTAACCACGTAGCTTATTTAACGGTTTATTTACTTATTTAATTTAATGGCTTCACGTTAGTATTAATTTAACAACGCTTCGGAATAAGTGCAATATTAAGAAGCTATTTTATTAAAAATAAATATATTAGCTTGATAAAATTTTGTGAAACACTTCACATTAACATACTCGTTAAAGTTATAGTCAACCTATTGTTTACATAAAATTTTCATAAATACACCATTTATTTGAAGAGCCGAGCAGCCTATTGGAATATTTAAATGTCACCCCAGAATTCGTTACTTTCATAGGCTTTGCCTGGCGTTCTGTAAACACTTGTTAATAGGAGTCGTCATGGAGTCTTCCACTGCATAATTACCATATATCTATATAGATAGAGTATAGACTACGCCTCAGTGGCGGTAACTTGATATATATTTTTTCAAGACTAATTGTTTATCTATTTAGAGATTTCCGAACCAAAAACCTTTTTTTGTAATTGGTGTTTCTGAATTTCAAATTGGTGTTCAAAAATTTCTGATTCGATTTAAATAGGTCTTTCTCAATTTGAAAGCATATAGTCAGTCTTAAATACTGCAGTAAACTTGAACAATATCGATGTAGTTTTGTTGACATACAGCTAGAAATGCGGTGTCACGTAGTAAAATTCAAAATGGCTTAATGAAAATAAAATAATTATTTTCTCTATAAATCACATGCAACCTAAGTAAGTTAGTAACAATACAAGAATAATTATGCTAGTGATACAAGTAGTATTATGTTCGAAAATAGCGTTTTATGTGATCGTCAGTTACGAGGAATAATGGATTCGATTAAAAGGAATCACCACAGCAGATAAAGTGATTGTATCGTGCGCACAATGAGAGCGTTAATTGAAACACGTGACCTCAAAATCGAAATAAGTAGTAGAAGCACCGTAGATTACTTTCTCTTATAAACTGAAGCCCTCGGTCAGTTATACTGAGGAAAACTGATTTCTTTTGGCTTTTAATTACCGCGGCTGTAAAAAAAAATGAGTTTCTATAAGTGGATTTTGTTTTGAAATTTAAATTTTTTCACTTTCCATCAATGTCGAAACACCATGATGCTATTGAAAACAGCAGTACAATTGGTAAAGTATAATAATAATAATAATAATTTATTTATTTCGGACATAATTACATCCATATATCGTTAGTATGTTAGTAACAATCATTCTTAATCTATGTTGGTATTATTAGTTAACACAGTCTTAAATCACAACACACGCAACACAATATAACAATAATTATGTCGATGGCTTGCATCACAGCCGCCGGGTGCAATATTTACAGCTTTTACAGGTGTTTTGGTTTAAAGTACGTAAATAGGTAGACAGGAGGCGAATTTGGTCATCAGGAGTAGTAACGCATTCACATGCAACCGCTAACAGGACTTCGGTACTATTTGATGTTGGTTGTAGATCGTAATATTATGGTTCCAAGCCAGAGGATGATGACGATACTGATTGATCTGTACATAAATACGTAAAGAGAAAACTTTTTACCCCCTGTAAGCATATGACATTTGGCATGGTTAAAGAAGTTTATATGGAGAAGAAGTATAGGAAACTAAAATGTACATATTTATACTGAAAAATTGTAATGATAATCTTTTTATTGATACAAATAAAGGTAAGGTACAGTGCAGACACATGACGCCTTTGGTCCCCGAGTTAGTCGATATTGTGTTTCAGGAACCAAATTTGTGTTACAAATACATTAAATTAATTTAAATAAAACATTAATTGTTTACGTTCATACCATCAATGTCAAACACAATAGGCTGTACTTAAACAGTCGCAGTGAAAAGAGATTTTCGTCAAAGAATTTTAAAAAGTCAGATTGGTCGGATGACAGCTCGACTATGAGTTTTGATTTCAAATATTTCCTTTTAAATAGCATGTGGAGAATTTGTCTACAAAAAAAAGCGTTCGTTTTATATTTTGTGTATTTGATCTGATATAATCTGTTTTATACAACAACAGTAACGAAAAGTTTTATAGTAGCAATTGTAATTGACTTAGTCACTTACTTGCCTGCCGACATTGTTAGTTAGACTTACTTTTAGTTTAGTTAGACTTGCTTTTGTCATACACGATTTCGACTAGGAATCTTTCTTTTTCTTCTTTTATTTATTTCTTTATTCAATCAATTATACTTCACTTGAAAAATGTAATTTTGTGCAGAAATATGTAGTACATATATCTTAGTTGAACAATCAATATTAAAATTAATTTGAATTATGTGAATACAATTTTCATAACACTTTTTTTATTTTTATTTCTGTTCAATAGTATATATTTTATATTTACCTCTGGAAGTAACGTCCAGATAATGCCGTTAAGATTCGTTCTTAATTGTGACGGAAGTACCCTATCAAGTACCTTATCCCCTAAACCCTCTTCATCTCTTGAAAATTGCACCTAATTTCAACATACGTTTGTTGTTGGTACTGTCTTATGAATCAAAACGTGACCGATGTTTTCATCGATACAGCGATATCATCAGAGTCTCCCCCTTCCCCTCGGACCGCCGCTCAGTGCAGACGTGTGAACGGTTGTGATTTTGTCCGTAATTGTGTTTTTTAAATC
>DWKW01003306.1:0-10131 GCA_018250115.1 Doberes anticus
GCTTAACCATACCCTTCAAACCGAAAGACAGCAGTTCTCACACTGCTGCTTTACGGCAGAAATAGGTACAACGGTGGTGCCGCCGAGGCCGAGCCTTCGACATAAGACTCTACCACCACCATTTAATTAAAACTTGTGAACACAATTTTTTTTTAATGGATTCACGGAAACACACTGCATCTTAACACAATAATAATTAAGTGGGGTACAACTTATTTGGGTACAACATTATTTTGTAAACTGCAGTCATTTTTTAAATCTTTCAAAAGCTGTATTATCGTGAAAAAAAATTTTACCCGAAAGTAAATTATATACAGTTTTTAGTATACAACGAAATACTTTCTTTCCATGAAAATTGTTTAAATATAATAAAAATATAAACACGGAACATTCTGAAGTAATCACAAGTATGTTTCAACTTTATTACTTCAATGTTAAATTGTCTGTAAAATAAATAAACGCAAAGAAATTTCATAAACTCTCTAAGAATGTCATACCTTAGTTCAAGTTCATTCCGCCCGCCCACGCGTCAGATGCTATTTCATTAAGACTTAAGAGTGGTGACACGTGAGTCAGTGTGTGAGTACCTATATGTCAGGAGACATTCATTCTGTAGTATTTCGACACGATCTAATAGTGGACTATAGACTCGTATCGAATGTCGAAGAGTGTATGCCATTGTTGTCGGTTGCTCCCTTGTTGATGCTCAGTGGCGTTGTGTCTGGCAACGTTGACAGGTGTATCTGATACGTGTCTGACACGTGTGTATCGTATTTCGTAAATATGCGACACTTTCAGTTCGATGGCGTATGGTGTAGCGTAAGTTTTTAATACAACTGTGTGACACTGTTTTGAAAGACATGTTGCAATAGGTTGTGTATATTGACACACTACTACCTGTGCCATGTCATTATAAATTTTTTCTTTATCAACCCATTACTGTCTTACTGCTGGATACCTCTCCTGCTGGTCTCCTCTGCTAGATTAGAGGGTTCGGCTCTTTTCCATGACGAATTTGAAAATTAACAGAATGAGTATGTTGGTGCTAATGAAAAATTCAAACTTTAAATTTCAACGTTTCTGACAACAAAGTGTGACTTTGTATCTGAATTCTGAAAGTTAAACAGTTTTATTCAGATTTTAAGTTCGGTCAAACTTACGAATCGTATAAAATATCACTCGGTTAACATAAAGATCCGCTATCACTGTCACTCGGCGGAAATTACGGATAAATTACCTATACGTAATTTCCGCTGACTCAAAGCAGCCAGTATTACATGTATATTCTGCATGACGAAACAAGAGCGGACGCTTATTGCACGCCTGTATGCGCGCAAATTCAAGGGTTGGAAGAAATTTAATCATACATTGGCGAAAGAAGATTTTTGTTATTTAAAACAGAATTCAAATTCATTTGCAGTACTTACTAAAGTCAAGATCGGACTCGATTAAACGATAAGTAAAAGTAAGTAAGCCTCTCTATATGTCTACCTCAAATAACACACACTAACTGTGAGTTAAAAGATACGAGTAATATACATCCTTTTAAGCCATTACAACAGAAACGATTGGTCATAAAACGATAGCATCATTTGGACACGCATTGGAAAATAGACTCTAAGGTAACGTGAAAAAACAGAATGTTCTCTGAGATCTGACTACTGCAACAAGTGTCAGTAAAGCCTCTGGGTACTGGCTGTTTTTCATTTGTTAGCATAAAATATTTATGCAATGAAATTCAAAATTAAGGGGATTTAATAAAGATAAACGGATGGCTGGTGGATTTTAATGCGAGCTTTCATATTTATTTGAGTTCAGTCCTTTCAGATTAAACATAAATGTCATGAGAATTACCAACCAAGGAACATCGGATAGTAGTCCAATTTGATTTCATTATCTGAAGCAATATGTAACTTTCCGCTACGAGAAATAATTCGGCAAGTCGTTAGTTTCCGTCCGAATTTCGAATATAGAGTTACCGTCAGATTTCAACAAAATACAAATGACGATTGGAAACGAATTTGGATTTTAATGCACTCAAGAAGATTCCATCTCATAGGACTTTAAAGTTGATCGAGTAGTTTTAAACTTTTCTCATTTTTTTTCTTATTACTTTGAATGCTTTTTTGATCTTCGATTTTTGAAATCTGCTCACTTTTTTTAGCTTTTAGCAGCGTTAATGCCGTAGGTATCATTAAAACTAGTTGATTAAAGATATCAACCCATTAATTAATCCACTGTATAACCGTGCCGGCCAGGTGCGAATTGGCGGACTTCACATGCCTTTGAAAACATTATAAAAAACTCTGTTGAAAACATTATAAAAAACTCTGAGGAATGCAGGTTTCCTTACTATGTTTACCTTTCACTTTTATCGTTAATTTATAATATGCACATAATTTCGAAAATGTTTAATAGATAATAATCCGAGAAATAGAGATACTAGCAGGGATTCCTATCCCATCTCACCGGAGCTGGTAGTAATATAATAATTAAACATAATAATATATTGCAAATATTTTTTTTGTTACATGGTGGGAAGTTTTAGGGGCATTCTAAAGTAATCCGGTTTCGTAAATTCTAATTTTTAAAGTTCTAAGTAAAGAAAACGAGCGTGCATGCCATATTATTAATCGGTTACTGTTACCTATGATAATGGACATCCAAATGGAATAAAGACCCTCACAATTCGAAGGAAACCCAAACAGAACCGAAGTTCTTTCTGAGGTGTTACATGGTTACGTCGGTATGTGAGGACTGAGTTAGATATAGAACTAAGGCTAACATCTCTATTTATGAGTAGAATGCCTCGTTACACCCTTCGAATCCGATCATCGCAGTACTCACACTGCTGTTTTACGGTTGTAATAGGCGCAGGGTTAACTTCGAGAAGCGTTTTATACTTTATGATGGTGGCAGTCTTATGTCGAAGGCTCGCCTGCGGCGGCAGCACTGCTGCACCTATTTCTGTTGTAAAGCAACAGTGTGAGAACTGCTGTGTTTCGGTTTGAAGGGTGTGGTTAGGCAGAAGACACGGCACAAGAGGCATTCCAACTTAGTCCTCCTGAGTAGCAACGCATCCACATACGACCTCAGATATGACTTTCGTCTCAGTTAGGGTTTGATGTGAATGTGCATGGGCTGCAGTGAACACTTAAAATCAGGTTGCCTGCATACGCGATTGCTGTTCATTTACCATAAAAAAAATACACCAATTTTTCAAGAAATAATCATGCTGATTTATCAGCGACCCATTAATGTTCCAACACGAATCTCCGGTCTCCGGTCTCAGAGATGATGATTAATTTAAATAAAGTAGCAAACAAGCACGCAGTCCACCTTACGTTAAGTGGTCACTGCAGCTCATGAACATTCACACAGTACCTTAAATAGGACGGAAGTCCAATGTAAAGTTGCATCCGGATGCTATGCTACTTCTAAGGGCTGGGTTGGAAGGGCCCCTGTCCAGTGTATTCTTTCTAAGTAACTGTTCAAACCGAATCACAATAGTGCTCACACTTCTGCCTTATGCTAGAAATTGGCGCAGCTGCAACCAAGCCTTGGGCATAAGTCTATATACTATCAAATTTGTAAATTTAAAATTTGCAGTAATCTTGTTCAATTAATGAAAAAAAAAATTGTCCACAGGAGATTACTCCGCTGCCGATAGGATCTTCTCCTGTGGTTCTTCCAAACCCAATATCTCTTAACAACTCCGCACCACCTCCGCCGTCCTCGCCACCTCAGCGCCCGCAATTTGCCATCAACTATGAGTTTGGCGACATCGAGCTGGCTTATGGAATCGTCCAGGTAAGCCCTTATAATATTTTTTATTATTTATACAAAACGCGTTACACTTATAGCCCCAAACCAGTATGTCATTCCGTACATGACATAGGAACCCACCCACAGAAAATAGTCATCAAAATGTATGATTTAGATTTTTGGACCCTGGAAATCGAACGCACTCCCTTTGAACGGCAGACCATGATGGTGACAACTTTTTAATACTAAAGTTCCACTCGCATCTTCGTCGTAAGGATCTCGTGTGTCGTGGGCTCAATGGATACACACAAAGTAATAACCTGAACAATGTCTGCCCGGGAAAAGAACTGGAATATAAATTACAGCATCGGTCATTAAGTCGTAAATGCTTTAAAAGTTGCACGTGTTGCAAAGTAACCCTCAATTTTTGCACACTTTCACATCATCGCTATCATCGTCATAATCATTAGCACCATCACCTGCCCAATGATCATCTGCCCCGCTGCTTAGCTCAGCTAGCCTTTCAATGATGACAATACAGGCTTAACCGTGTACTGGTCGACTTCACGTACCTTTTCAAAACATTATCGAGAACACAGTGTCACGCAAGTTTATTTACGTTGTTTTCTTTCACAGATATGCAACCTATCGTAAGCTTCTAATGTGATAATAATGTAATCGTAAGATGTATGTGAATGTGTTGTTACGCCTGAGGACTAAGTTGGAATTCCTCCTGTCTTGTGTGTTCTGTCTAACCAAACTCTTCTTACCGAAACACATTAATGCTAACGCTTCTACTTTTTACGACATATGACTTACCACCGCCTCAAAGCCACCATCATAAGATATTGCTGTGCCATACAGTTCATGTCATTTAGGTTTACTTTCCAAAAAAATAATCCATGATAGAGTCTATGTCGAAGGTTCACCTGCAGCGGCACCGCCGCTGAACGTATTTCTGCCTTTAAGCAGCGGTGTGAGAAAAGCTGTGTTTCGGTATTCAGTATCTCAGAAAGCGGTAATAAATATTCATACAAAACCGTTGTATAGTACAGATATTTTCATGTGCGTACTTATTGGAGCATAACCTTCGCTCTTATAACACACTAGATGATGCACGTGAAATTGTCGGCTTGAATGTAAAATTAAAAAAAAAACTTGCAACTACAGTCCAGGACATGGTCTGTGTAAGTAACACTGATTCATATAAACTCATGCACCGGTTAACGCTTTATTTACTAATAAATATAAAAACAACTTCGCAAACTTTCACATTTATGTTATTCGGGTTGACACGGCAGTGATCAAGAATAGTGAAATTTAAAAATTAAACTTTTATGGTGTGCTGCTATTCTGAAAACTGTACCTTAAATATAACTATCACTCGTTTACGATGGAAGAAAACATCACGACGAAACCTGCATGCCTGAGAGGTGTCCATAATATTCTCAAAGACATGTGAAGTCCTCCAATCCGCACTTGACCAGCGGGGTGGACTATGGCCTAAACCCTCAATCCTGTTACAGAACCCATGCCCAGCACTAGGCCTATCAATTTCACGTCGGTACAAACTACGTCGACGAAGCTGCGTAATTGCAAAAATATGGCGTAATAAGAAATACCTCGTTAAATTCACGTTCGAATCTTAACGTACTTTAATGACTTTACTAGAATCCAGATGGTTCTAGCGCAGCTCTTTACCCGCGGCTAATGCAAAAAAGCAAAAATAATTAAAAGCCCGACGCTTACCCGTGGCTATTCGCCGCCCACGCTAATCTATTTAACTGATTCTAGAACGGACATACTCCTATTACCGCATGAGGCTGTTTAGTTGCCTATAAAATAGCCCGGATGTCCGCTAATGAAGTTTAGGGCAATTTACAGCAGCAACCGCTGAACAATATACAGCGCCCACGCTTCATTTAAGGGCGCGCACGACTGTGTCATTAATAACGTCGACTTCAATTCTTAATAACTATAAAATAATATATAATCTATGATACTCCTAGTTAATTCATTTAGGCTGAGACCTCTATAACATGATTAGTAAGTCTTTCAAAATAACGTTTCACACTCATAGCCCCACAGTAGCATTTGGCCTGCGTCATGGGTGCCATGGACACACAGAAATAAGCACGCAAACACCCAGATCAGGTACAGAAATATAGATTCATCACTCAAATTCCCCGCTGGGAACCGAACCCAGAACCGTCCGAAAGGCAGATAGCACGTTCACCACGGCGCCATACGGGTCAATCTTTGTGCCTGAAACTAAAAATAAGACAGAATAGATCTGAGAAGATAAATGAATGATAAAATCATTGTTGCGTTGCACGATTTTTTTTTTAAAGACCTATCAAACGAGCATGCTGACCTCCTGATTTTAAGTAGTCACTGCAGCGCGGGCTGATGTCGATGGGGACATGTGGATGTCATTACCTCCACCTTCCTAGAACCAAAATCACCTCTTAGGTGGACGCGTTACTACTCCTGAGGACTAAGTTGAAATGACTCTTGTCCAATCGATTCTGACTAACCACACCCTTCTGGCCGAAAGTGATTACTGCCACTGCTGTTTTACAGCAGAAATATGCAATAGTGATGTTTTATTAATGAAAGTTAGACTGAGAGCGAAGTTTGCTTTATTTGCCCGTTTTCGTTATCCAAGAAAATCAGATCAGACTGTTCTTTTTAATCATTGAAATACATAGTTTAGCAATATTTAACATTTCAAAGATAAGTATATTAAGAAATTTTCTGATCAAAACAACGGTTCTGCCATTTTCAGCTACAAAATTACAAGATAAGTATAAAAGGCGAGCGCATGAACGTTCAAGGTTCTAAAAATGACGATGTAATTAACAGGTAGTTTGAGATCAATGATGTTTAAATATTGCCTCGACTGAACGATATTCTGCTAATTTATTATGAAAATGTGATAAGACCGGAAATTGCAAAACGTAAACGCTTTACTTTATAAGTCCATCGTGAAGGTTGCAAGGATAAGGTCTCGTTTGTATAGAGATACTACGTTCTATAAACTCTGTTTTCTGAGCCCTGTATTTTCTCCGAGTTAATATAAATGTTCTTAAAACGTTTATTATCAAGTTCCCATTACAAATATCCTGACTTTGCCTTCTTGATTTTGTAATTTATTCATTCGATATTTATTATCTGTCAAGGGGCTTTCTAGTGACTGTACAACATCTTCGAAACACAGCGAGGAAACCGTACACTGAGAATGGCATAATGTACTCAAAGGCATGTGAAGTCGCCCAACAACTTCATGTCATGCAAAGACCATGTCATGTTTGAAGGAGATCCTTGTACAACACCGAAGCAGTAACGACTTTCATATTTTATTAGAACTAACTTAGTGGTAGGAAAGCATGTAGACTAAAAGTAAGAAGGTAACCGCGTCGGAACGATTACGAAGTCACTGGTCATCGGAGTGGGTGCTATGATCGTTAGGATCGTCATGACTTCAGAAACTACGTCAGCTTTTTGTGACAAGTTGCTACGATGAACAAGGCGAACTAAGGAAGGCCTCGGGAAGACCTCGTGAGGTGCCTGTAGGGCGATTACTGACCGCTTTCTAGACTGGGTTACCCAGAGGTTCAAGTTGGTAGTCATACAAATCTAGGTATGTTTTGATTTGGCTGTCGACCATGGGGTCGATTACATACATCGCTACATGGGTAGCGGTGAATATTTTTAATTTCGACATAAAGTTTGAAATTGGCACGGTATTGCCACAGAAATCACGTTTTGAATCACGTTCCGGACGGAGTGTAAACAAAACTTGTTAGCTTTTGAGCGATGCTTTACGTAACAGTCGACTTGAATTTATCGGTATTTCCATAAATTTTTATGATTTTAATCGTATTTGATCTTGGTAGAGTTTGATGTAGAAGCCTTGCAAGGGCATATACGCTACACCTATTTCTGCTGTAAATCAGCAGTGTGAGTAATTCTGTGTTTCGGTTTGAAGGGTGCTACAGAATACAGGAGGCATTCCAACATAGCCCTTAAGAGCAGCGACGTATCCACGTCAGACCTCAAATAGTACCTCGGACCTATTTGAGGTCGATAGCGGATATCCATGGGTTAAAGTCGCCACTTAACATCAGGTGGCCTGAACGCTCGTTTGTTTCTCCTTTATAATAGAAAAAAATATATTGCGAACTGAACTTGAATTCCCGTTTATAACTCTTTAGTGAGCAAACGTCTTGACTTTCAAAGGATTACGAAAATTGCTTTTCGTTACAAAAATAACTCTGCTCGTATATGAAATCTCTACGTAGTTTCTTTGACCTACAAGATTGATTCAGTGGATGATCTGTTATAAGTCAATAGTCAATATGTAGCAAGTATTGTTATCTTCGAGTATATATGTATATAATAATGAAATAGTAATGGTGTCGCGACTGTATGTACATTAAAGTAGTTTTTTTTTTTTTAGATGTCTCTAAACAAAATAACCGAGTAAGAATCTCGATCTCCTGTTCCGGAATCGATAATAGAGAATATTTAGAGAAACATAGCTGCATGTCTGGACTTGAACCCCAACTTACCGGAACGGGTTGCGGTCTTAACTACTAGGCTGTCACTCACCCACATCTCTTTAGTAGGTCAACTGTTTTTACTTATATTGGCGACAACATCGCGCGTTTAAGTCTAGTATTATTTTATTATGGCGATAGTGATGACTTATGACTGAGGCTCGCCTGCGATGGTACGTCCTATGCTCGTGGTTGAAGACTACATTAAGGTCGAAGGTTCCGATATAGTCCTAAGGAGTTACACGTAACCAGTGGAACCACTTTCTTTTATGTATTATTATCGTAAAAACAAACGAACATGCAAGCCAAGGTGGCTTGCATGATACGTGGATGCATTGCTAATTCTGAGTACTAAATTGGCATGCCCCCTGACATAGTGGATACTGTCATCTGTCTAATCACACCTTTCAAAAGAAAATACAGCAGTGAACGCACTTCTGTTGTATCGATACGATTATAAGACTCTACCGCCATCAAAATAGCAGCCTACCGCTATAAATAGTAAAAAGGGCACTGAAATATTGTATTTATTTTCGCATGATTTATTTAAACGATTTACATTAATCTACATGCATTCTGGAATAATTAATATCTTACAGATTCAACCTAAATAACAAGGCCATTCTCGATTATGCAAATTGCAATAATAGCGTCAGCTCAGGTTAACCTATAGGAATATTCCTGTTTGCTCTATAAATTCATTATTAAAATATCGTGTCATGTCTCACATACTTATTCAAGCCGTTACTCAAAACGTTCTTGACGTGAACTTAGCTAAGCTGTCGTCGTCAAATTAACTTTTGTTATTTCATAATTATGTTTTTAATTTATTTTTTTATCTTAAAAGAATAAGTATGCAAACAAGCATGCAGGGTACCTGATGTTAAGTGCTCACTGCAGGCCATGGACATCTACATTAAACCTCGGTGATGATTGGGTTTGGGCACAGGCACGGGCCGTTGCTGGAAAAGTATGCAATATTTGTTATTCTCTTTGAAGTTTACCTCGACTTTGAGTTCAGACAACGTTATGGCCGTATATGAAAAAAAAAAACTATATACATTAACCTCTCAAATGAATGACGGCCCCTACTGGAAAGAGGTCAAGCTGCATTTCAAGGTCTATTCTTCCGATGGTGCTCAAACTTATGGCAGGATTTAAGTCAGACTATATGCTTTTGAATAGCGAAAATTCTTTCAAAATCGTTTTGATGGTTTTCGCGTGATTTACGAACAAGCACATAAACAAAACAACAAAATAATAAATAAACGATACTTAAATTGCGATGTCAATATCTTCGACGTACAAATATAACCCCGTTACTGCCTCTTAATAATAGATTTACTCGTTTAGTTGAAGGAAGTGTTTACACTGGCTAGAGCAATAAGTACAAAGTAGTTCGAACTACGTAACAAAGTAAGTTTGTAATAACTTCTCATGTCAACGAACGGATTTATTTCTATATTTATCATCATCGGCAACTTAATAAACTGTAGGAACTGTATTTAATATCAATAATTTAATTCTTTTCTCCGCTGAGAGGTGACGAGTGCCCAGCAGTGGGACAATAATGGGTTAATGATGTACAACCTTCGTAATATCATAATTATCATCCGTTGATAATGATTATATTGACGACCCGTATGGCGCCGTGGTCAACGTGCGGTCTGCCGTTCAGAGGGTCCTGGGTTCGATTCCCAACGGGCAGAAATTAGAATGATGAATTTAGATTTCTGTACCTGGTCTGGGTGTTTGTATGCTTGTTTCTGTGTGTGTCCATGGCACCCGCGACACAGGTTAAATC
>DWKW01003307.1:0-10131 GCA_018250115.1 Doberes anticus
TTCATACGACACGTTTAAAACCTACACAACTCCCCGACACGGAGGCCGTGTTTAAATTGTTTTTGCCTTCAGCTTGTTGTTATAACCTATTGTGTGCCAATGTTGAGCCAAACATTCAATGACCTAGTTTCTCCTTCACATTGTCACTGTTTTGTTTCCTTTTGTGCGTTTTTTCGCAAATTTCGTATTTAAGCGGAAAATCATTACGTTATGCAGGGCATTCAGTTTTAATTTTGCTACAACAATAAAAAATTTTGAACGCATTTGCAAATAAATCTGAATGACGATTTAAGAAAATGTCGTACGATTACTGAGCATTACGTAACATAAATGAGCTGAAAGACTTTTATACGGCTGTATCTGGTGTTGGCCAGATGCAAACTATCTATGTAGGCCTGCGGCAGGCGTGGCGGCGAAAGCAGCACTCCCTTGACACGCTACGGCGAGCGCGTATTGTAGTCAAGGCCCTCGGCCGGCGCATGGGCCAGCCGAGCCTGCACCCACCAAACGAACAAACCCATTAATTTAATCAACAATGTTATCACCTTAAACCCATTATTGACGGCACGGGTCTCCAATCAGAAATGTGATGGCATTATGCTACAAATATCAAACCATAACCGTCGTCTAAGTGCGAGTTTGCGGACTTCACATACCTTCGAGAACGTAAGAAGAAATCTCAGATATGCGCTATGTTTCAGTATGTTTTCCTTCACCGCAAAGAAAGTTGACAAATTACTAATACACACATAAATCGAAAAATCTGATCGCTCGTCGACAATATAATACGCGAAAACGAGGTATCGTTTAGTCGCTGTCAACTATCGAATGTGCAGCAAACCTACAAGCCAACTAGCGCAGACAAGCGCCGGCCATTACTCATACATCATACATAACTGCTCTAATCGATACGCTCGATCTCCCGCGCTCTGATCCAACACAATGCCTGCAGCGTTAATAATAATCGCGATCACATGTTTTTGACATTCAAAATATATATTACTGCGTTTACGTACGCATATCGCTAACAAAAACAAATGTAGAGCATCATCATCATCATCAACCCATTATTGTCCCACTGCTGGGCATGGGTCTTCTCTCAGAGATGAGGTAGTTTAGGCCATAGTCCACCACGGTGGCCAAGTGCGGATTGGTGGACGCCACATGCCTTTGAGAACGTTAAGAATTATCTCTCATTCTGGTTTCCTCGTTTTGTTTTCCTTCACCGTTACAGCGAGTGATAATTAATTCATAATACGAACATCATTTCGAAAATTTTAAATAGACAATATTGCAGAAACAGAGGTGCGTGCCAGGATTTGAACCTTGACCCACCATAGCGGGGTCGAGATGTTTAACCAATAAGCTATTATCACTTACATTTATTTATTTCCGATCCTTCTTTTTTATTTTTTGGTGGTTTTTTTTTTATAATTTAGACATGTAGATGTGTTAATTAGTTATTATTTATGTTTATCTGTATTTAATTTTAGTAAGTGTGATTGGCTAAGCTGTACTGATTGAATAAATAAATAAATCACTCGTTGTAGCGGCTCGTTCTCGAAGTAGCCCAGTAAAGTACATTCCGGCCTAAGGATTTGAATTAATAATTAATGATGAAGGGCTACATTATCCCTTTGTAATTAATAACACACATTAATGATTTTTTACATACGTGCATATTGTATATTATCATTCGTTCTAAAAGTAAAGGAAAATATCGCGAGAAAAATGCATTCTCTCGTCAGTGTTCTCTATGTTTCTGAAAGGTGAAGTTTCAACTCTTAGTACCTATTTAGTTGGTCATTAACAATGAATAACTTCTAAATTAAATCGTTAGACATATCGCTTCCGTTTCATTACCTTACACTCAACATCTAATAAGTGTATTAATATGGATAGTTCAACAAATTCCTTCTGCTATAAACAATTAAACGTCACGCTTAATCAAAAAAACTTGACTGAGGCCACTAACCCGCAAATTTTAAAATGGTGTTTGTTGATAATAAAAGGTAGGCTGCACGTTCAAATAATAAAGAAGATTTCCGGGTGGTAAATGAAATTGCAGGATCCCGGATGCTTTAGGCCGGAGTGCCGCTAACTGAAGATTCGATTATAGAATTGAGATGTTATTGTTTCCGATAAATTGTTCAACGATCAGAACGAAAACGTTATGAAGTAGAGACGTGTTAAGTCCCTTTTTTCACTTCTCACACCATAGCCTCATACTAGGATTTCTAGTGTCTTGGGTACCATGTACAGAAGACAAGACACACACAAGAATACATACACCCAGAAAAGAAAAAGAAATCTAAATTCATCATAATTATCGATTTGTATTAGTTGAACGCTTTTTAAGTTTAACAGACATCGAAAACTCTTGTGCGAATGAGGCCTAAGTAGGCCTGACACGAGCAGTAAGCTGTCGTATAATAATATTTATGTATCGTAATCGTCGCCATAAATCAAGTTACAAGAAACTTAATTTTCAGTATTCATAAGTTTCAAAATAAGCGGCCATGGCTTAACGGCAAGTCAGCCACATTAAGGCGAGCCGTAACCGGCGCATCCTTGACATGAACAGCGATACTGCACGCGCTCACGTCACTCTTATGTAATCTTCGCCCACAGCAAGTGCCGCTAGGGTGGATAGGTTTTTTTATTTTTAGGGGGGTAAGATGATCTTAAGCAACCAGAGCAGTAAAGTTTTTTTTTATTTCATCATAAGATACATACGTACATTATCATGAAATAAATATCCGTTCATCGGCTTTAAGTATCCTCTAAGGCCTGAGTACGGTTGCCCAAATGAATAAAAGTCGAAGGATAAAAATTCTCGGCACTCTTACGAAATCGGATTATTCAATTATTCAAATTGATCACAGTATGGATTTGGCAGAATCATGATCACACGTGACAGTAAATCGTGTGTGTCAATGTTATTCCACTGCTATCAGTTTTAGAGTAACATTTTTAAAGATAAAGTATAATATAAGTATAACTAATAATATAACTTGGGGGTATAGAAATAGCTTGGCAAATTTCGAAGCTTTTTTGCGTTTAAGTTGTCATTCATATCGTAATAGTCTCATCGGTACAACACTTTTTAGGCAGTTTTTTTTTTAAATTTTCGTAAAGTTAGGTATTGAACCTTTGCTAGAATTGTATTATATATTCTGATTTGGCAGACATTCCAACAAATGAATGACTTGTCTTACAAAATTTAGGAAGTGCGAGTTTGTGTCCATCGTATTTATGCACACCTCACTCAATAAACTTTATTCGAGTGTCAGTAGTAACTCTGCCGTCGAGATGGAAGTGCCTTTTTACAAACCAGAAATTCAATTATGAGTTTAACCATTTCTCAAACAAGAATTTAAGTAAAGTGCCTATTGTGATAAAAATGGTAGTGTAGTAAAAAGATAATACAAGACATACGCGTATTTAGTTGAGTGCCGTTAAGGATAAAACAGAGACCGTGCCATCCTTAAATATAAAGTTTAGAAAAATATTGAAACTTGCACAATTTTAAATAATAACACTATCGTATATTTATGTGTTCCTTACACATGGAATAAGATTATTTTAAAACCAATATAATTTTTAATACAGCATGATCTGGAATATGCAGTATGATGAATGTTTTCTGCTAACTATAAGTGACAACCCTATGCATTGTTTGTAATGTAACAACAAACATTTTACTATCAAATAAACCAAAATAAACAGCACATTATTTGTCTACATTTGTTGATGCCTCATAGCTTTTGTCACTCATCTTCGCTCGTCGTCGCTCGCAATCTAATTTCCACCTTAAGTATTCTAAAACCGATGTAACATTTCTTTATAAATATCGTTTTGAAACACTTTTTGTTTGTTTTCTGTGCCTATGGCTTAATATAATATTAACATAGTAAATTGAAATCGTCTCAAATAAATAATACGGTATAAAAGGTTATGCTTATGAACGTTGGCTTCATTGTAACAACGGATTAGCATTTGAAGTTATGATTTCATGGAACTACCTGATTCTTAGAACATTATCTTACACGAGCTATGAGTTCATAAGCGCGGTTAATTAACAGAACCTAACTGTGTGAGCACTTTAAAACTCCATAGCTCAAGTGTTTGGGAATGTTGGTTCAGGGCCAGGGAAACTGCAAAGTGGGTTTTTCCTTGACACAAGGCCCTGTTGCAACGCGGCAACTGACACAAGGTCGCCGTGACACGCCCTAGCGATTATTTAATTGTTATTGAAACCAGAGGCAGTCGAGGCCTGTAAATGAAGATTCGAGAATTTATCCGCAATTCAACGCTACCATATTTCCGTCAAACATAAATCTTCCGCTTGCATCATCTGCTGCGAAGTTATAATTTCATCCTTAACAGCCGATTGATGCCATCAAGTAATTAGAACAATTTAAAGTTGCATTCATAACATTAAGCGCAATTTTGTTTTGAAACATAACGAAACAGACGTAAAGTGCACCCGATCAAAAAATTCACATGTATATATACAATTTTAATACATTTTTCTACATACACTACGATTTCTGTACAGATACACAACAGATGTTGTACAGATAAACAGCTTAAGTCACAAAAAAAAGTTTGTAATTATTGTGTTACACTAACTATAACTGTATCTTCGTTAAAGGAACTAATGTCTTATCGATTTAGGACTCGCAAGTTCCCGTGCATATATAAATATCAAATATTTGAGAAGCGATAAGTTAACTCAAACCAAGTGAGCCTATCTATCGCGAAAGAGATTACCAACTTCGACTATCAATTTTGACTAACTTCCCAGAGTTCAAAATTTGAACTTCGTAAATTGGGACACGGCGAGTCGTTGAAAACATTTCGATGTTTTATTATCGAGTTTGTCCTCTTAATTTAGTCGAGTAGAGGCCCTTCAGCATACGCACGTATTTCGTAAAGTAAGAGTAAATTTTACTTCTTATCGATATTACTTATTTTGACGATATTCAATTAACGAAAATAGCACCTAACAGCAACCTTTGTGAAATTGTTTTAGGATCTCCTTTGTTAAGGAGGCATACTTGTATAAGTCCTTTGTGTTACTATTTCATTTGTCCGTGCAAAAAAGACAAGAAATCATATAAGATAAATAAATATGTCAATCTGAAGCGATTAAGGTTAAGATTAAGCTCTGTTATTTGAAATTCTAAATATATAAAACTTAGTGTTTGTTGGGGTAATGACCTGGAATGAAAATATACGTATACGACAAACAAGTTGAAGAGAGGCCGATCGACTGTGTTCGAAGCTGCAAGGTAATAATATCGATTAGTCCTACCTTTATCTTTCTGTATCGTTGAATGGAAACGTATTTTTCGCTATCATTATTTAGATCTAACATCTTATATGTGGGTATTGACATTGTATATTGAAATGTGTGATTAGAGATCATACGTTATATGTTTTGTTTCTCATATAATGTCTAGTTTCATGAGGAACTTTTTTTTATAGATACCAACATAAAACGAACAATATTCGTTGTATTGCACTACTGCACCCTGCACACTTCGTAAGGCGCGCTTGTTCTCATATTTTAACGGAAAATGTCAGTCGCGAGACAGCCGCTTTCTCCATTCGTTTTGGATAATGTGATGTGAAATGTTAATGCAACACAACTTAAGTCTTTTGCACCTATTGACATTAAACCTTTCGACGCAAAAATACGTGAACAATAAAAATGCCTCGTTAAAAAACACTCCAAATATCCTCTGTTATAAAATTCTGCAGTTGTGTCAATTTTATTATTTAATTTTAAAACAATGAAACAGCATCACTGGCCCGCTGGGGTCATTTCTAATTACCACAGTTAACCTTACTTTTCAGTGATTTTTAGTTTTCAGTTTTTATGTATGAAATTAGCTGTGATTGTAATGTACCAAAGACCTGTGTCATCTTGTGCTGATTTCACAATATACCGGTTGTCCGGTAACATACAAGACGCAGATACCCAAATTGTCGACCGTCTATCTGGAATAAAGAATCTACGAACGACTAACCTTTTCCTAGATTGCTTAAAACGGACTTTCTTTTGCGTCAATTGTATTTTTTCATGAACACATATACTCAACCATTTATTCAATTAACATATATATATATATATATATATACGATACACGTCTGCCCTAACGTATAGGTTCGATGATTTAGATCTAGTCCATGGCGCTCCACACGCAATGCGCCGCACCGGCGATATTCCGCGTCGGCATAGGCTCCGCCGACACGTGTTCTTGCTAACTTGTTCATGACTGTGAGTTAAACTTATTGGATGTATGTCTAGTACACAGTGTGTGTTCAAGAAAGAGTGTTAAATGCGATCGAATTTTATTATTATTGTAAAGAACTAGCAAACAGCAGATAGACATCCGCGTCCAACCTCAAATAGGTTCGATCATGGAAGCATAGCTACTCCTGAGGAATGTTGGGATACCTCCTGTCCAGGGAATTCTGCGTAAACACACACAAGTCTAATACATAGTTTAGGTTTTTCTAAAACATGCGTAATTTATTTCAATTTAAGGGAATCTAAGAGATGACAAAGCGCGAACTATAATACTCACGTACTTTCCACGATTCTGGAAATACCAAGTATTGAAAGCTTTTCTAACGAGTCGGGGAAGGGCTTTTCAGAGCAGTAAACCTTGAATTGTAAATGAGTAGTGGAAGAAACCAGTTAATTGTGGCGGAATATAAGCCGCTAGAATTGATGACGAACGAAGTATTCTGCCGTGCGTTTCACAGATTGTTACGGAGAAGTTGTATTATTTAAAATAGAATCTAGAACCAGGATGATTCTGGAGTTACGCCTTTCTTGAATAGGAAGCCATTTAAGTTGGCGACGACATTCAGAAATGTGATCATACTCGCGTATATATGTATATCGAATACAGTAGTTTTGAATGCGCTCCAATTCGTCGTCAAAGTTCTTTTTTTAGATCTGGATAGATTATGCTGATCATAATCAATTATTACAATAAATGAGAAGAACAAGGAACTAAATAATCATGAGTTTGGTCTTGAAGGGCAAAAAATTTTTAATCTGTACCTGCGATATGAATTTGATGTCTTCCTTATGTTAATAGAATAGCAAACGAGAATTCAGGCCACCTGATGTTAAGTGTGCACTGCAGCCCATGGACATCCACATCAAACTCAACTAGGACGAAAGTCCTATCTGAGATCGTATGTGAATGCATTGCTTATTACAAAATTTTACTGACATCATAAATAACGTTCTGAATAATTGTTAATAATAGTTGACATTGGTAGATACAGTCAACTGTAAGTCGTCAGCGTACACAGCTGATAAGAAAAATTTGTGCTGGAAGTGAGATAGTGACACGAAACAGGCAAAGTCTTGGAAGATGTAATGTTTAGGGACAGTGAAGATTTTAGAGCTCGGATACAGTTATATTTTACTATAATCTTTTTCAAGTTACTATACGTAGAATTTCTGTAGACACTGCCGATATCTCAGCATTTATGCTCAGTTACTCGCAAGCAACGCGTGTAAAGCTTCTATAGATAAAATAATGCATATCACGTAGCTTAATTCCATTTGCGATAAACGACCATGAATAAATTAAGCGATATTTACATATACAGACTTCGTTAGGGGTTCCCAGCTTAATGATCATAATCCTCCGATCCTACAAGTTAAACTATCTGCATTCAGAAAGGAAACGTAAATCCGACCTACGTCGGGCTTATGTTGCTACTATGTGTGCTGTGTGTACTATGTGTGGGGTTTGGATCAATGGAACTATGGCCAATCGCGTATTTATAAATTATTTGATTGTCATTTTATGGCTTACAAGTTAAGTTTTTGCCATTAAATATGAGCTACACTGTTAAAGCTTCAGAACATCGTGAGGAAACCTGCATGCCTGAGAGTTCTCCATAACGTTCTCAAAGGCATGTGAAGTCTACTAATCCACACTTGGCCAGCGTGGTGGACTATACTCTCTCATCTCTGAGAAGATCCGTGCCCTACAGTGGGACGATAATGAGTTGATGATGAAATATGAGCTACTACTGTTACCTTAATATGAAGTAGCAAGTACAGAGTCTACGAAGCTCCTACAAAAATGTTTCATCTACAACAATAATAAACACCAAACTGCTGTTACTAGAGCTAAATTTAAATAAAAGCGTAACATCAATAAAGCAGTTACTTGCTGAATTAAGTAAAATTGTATCTAAAAGTAAATGCTCGAAATAAAATTTGTTACGCTCGCAACGCTTTTAAAATAGAGACGAAAAAATAAATCATAAATATACCTACGTACTGTGATCCAATTAATAAATTAATCCTCCCTCCGCCGGCCGCGCGGCGTTCAATTCAGTTTTTGGGACGTTTCAATTTCGTTTGCGAGCGTTGTTTTTATTCGTATTTCGTATAAAATAAAATGTTGCCAATCAAGTCGACTTTTTATAGAGCCGTTTACTGGCTAATGTTGCCCTTATTAATAATAATGAAGGCTAGTTTTTACTATGAAACCGCATTATTTTTTATCTTCGGGCGTAGAATGATTTAGTCGGCTATTCGAGGCTGTTGTAATTTATTTATCGGCGGGAGCACGTCAGGCAGTAAGTCAGTCGATAAGCTTAAGCCAACTAAATATGGGCTGCGCGCTACCCCGAGCTCGAGTACCTACATGTACATCGGGTTTAGTATTAGTTCGGATTATTACAGCGAAGATTTACTTGCACAAGCTTACCTACATGAAAATGGTTTAACGTAGTTAAAGTAAATCTTGTGGCGTATTAAAATAGGTACGTATCATATAAAATATTATAAAAATAAACTTTCGTGCCGTCCCATAACTTCTTTGTATTTCTTTCCTTTCTGATGTCTTGTTTGTACATAAACTTAAAATAAGAAAAAAAAATTAAAAAATTTCGCACGCAAATTCCATAAGGTACTCTTTATATCTACTTATGTGCACGTGCGAAACCTTGGACAACTTAGGACAGTTTAAGGCTAACGTACATATTTAGTTCACATTGCTTTAGTGTATGAAAAGATCTATTCTGAGCTAGGTAGTTTTGTATTTAACATAATTTCTGGAAGAAAGAAATAAACAATGGGTCAGTGATAAAGTAATTTAACGAAGTTTTTACAAATACCATAATCTATAGCAAATTGTCAAACACAACATTACCAGCGTAACCGTTGCATCACAACCAGAAAACTAGGATGTACGTAGTAGTAGCTTGCAAAGAGAGAAGAGTTTCACCGCGAGCCAATCACTCTCGTGAGTGGCGTGAGGATGGGATGTAATATTTACAATGGCGGCGTGCACCAAACCTACGTCATTTGTCTAGTTCATTGTTCGAGCGCGCTGGCACACGCTAATGTAGTCGGCCTAGCAACGCTCGCCGGTTCCATTCACCTCTCACCGAGCGTGAACGGTTATGTTGGACCGCGCTCTATCTTACGCTTGACAATTTTCAGCATACCTATCCTATCACCTTACCAAAAATTCTTCTTAAAACTCCCTAGTATTTCTGAGTAAAATTGTTAAAGATGAGCGCATGTAAGTAGATCAATAGCCCAAACTGCAAATAGAGACATGAAATTCAGTTTTCAGTAAGTAGCGCGGAAACATCCGTAATAGTCATAAGTTCCACGGAATAAATACGTAGCGGCTAACGGCCGTCACGTGTGTCGTGTCGGTTTGTTTACCGACGGCCATGTGAACTCGCCAGATTATCTCCCAATATCGGCCGTATTTTAAACAGCTATGCCGTTCACCCATTTGTGAACGTTCGCTAATTAACGTGTATTTGAAATATTAGCACCTTGTCCGAGTTTTTTTTGTTGAGTAACATAAGTACTAAAGAACGTAGTCATGTTGGAATGATTTTACCTTCTTGTTTAGTAAGCAAAGTTGACTTCTAGGAGCGGTAAAATCGATAAAGAAGTTCGTTTGGTCAGAGGTGACGTGACTCGAGGGGACGCATTCACTGCCTTTCACTTCCCGCTTTTGTCATGCAATCGCTCTAGGCGACGGAAAGGCAGACGGCCTTGTAATTTGCGCCCGCTCTAGCCGCCCCTTCCCATCCTACATAGCTCACGTAAAGTCCCAC
>DWKW01003308.1:0-10130 GCA_018250115.1 Doberes anticus
AGCACGAGGGCGATAGAGGGTTATGCCAGATTCCAACCGGCTAAAACCCCACGGTGTTCCTCATTACATGTACATTTCCTGCTCCTCTACAACAATAATTAAAAACGACAAGTTCTATTGGAGTAAGAGCACTCCACTTAAAGTTTTTACGATTGTAGAATATTAGGAATATGAATAAAGATATATATTACATATATCAAAATCGGAAAATTTAAAATCAAAATTGCAAACAACGCACATCACTTCATTACAATTGTATAAAATTAACAATATATTTACATCCAGGAAACAAAACTACTAGAATTTTAGATATTAAAGGTAACGATTCCATTCGTATGAGGTAGGCCTGCATGATTAATGTATTTCATCACTCACTTCGGGAGACGAAAAATAGCTTCTGTCTTGTAGAATCCACTTTCCTTTATATCAATTGAGATTGTAACAAATTTGACAAGAAGGGTTACTATCTCCTGCACTTCCGTCTGAGTCGAATACGTATGAATTGTCGAAAGAACCATTAACTGTGGCCGTATGACGATAACTTTAATTTACGTAGCGACAGTTAGTGAAATTGAGAGGTATCTCAATTTCTATTCAACCAAGTCAAGTTTGATTTAATTAAACAAAACTGGTTTAAACTTGACTATTTTTTTTTTCATTGTTAAAGATGTATCAAACAAGCATGCAGGCCACGTGATGTTGTCACTACATCCCATGTTTATCCAGCCTCAAACAGGACTGAAGTTACTCCTGAGGGCTAAGTTGGAATGCCTCCATTCCATTGTATTCTGCCTTGCCACACCCTTGAAACCGAAACAAAGCAGTACAAGCGCTGCTGTATTGCGGCAGATATAGTGAGTAGCGATAGTATAATATAGATGTGAGCCTACATAAGACAAACGCCATCGAATTTATTTTATTCTAGGTTTGCCGGTATTTATAACAGTAAACAGTTAAGAATAGTTCATCTGTACATATTAATAAATTTAATTAAGAAAATAATATCTTAGGCCATACTAGCTCAGTGTGGAAAATAGCTTTGTCTTTCTGGCCCAGTTAATAATCGAAACCGATTTTTATTGGGCTTTCAACAAAATAAATAGGAATCATCCAATCTACATATATCGTTACAATTAGGTACAAGTAAATATAAAAATCAGGAATAGTTTTTTATTCTGTCAAAAAGGGGAAAAGTTTGTATGTACTAACATTTTATTTTCAATTGATTAACATGAAATTTTGGATGCGTATGTTACAATTGGTACGTGTCCCGCTCCATTAGGTCAGAGTTCAAATTCCGGCATGAAGCTTTAATTTTTCTTAAGTAATACGCACATAGTATTATATAAAAAATAATTATCATTCGCTTTAACGTTAAAAGAAAACATCGTCAGGAAATCTGCATGGCTGAGAGTTCTCAAGTCCGCCTACCCACACTTGGCCAGCGATGTGAACTATTCCTAAACCCTCCCATCGCTTACAGGAGACCCCTGCCCAGTAGTGAAACAATAATGGGTTAATAATGATGTTACAAGATAAAAAAAATTATAACTGTTTCAGTATTAATCGAAACCTATTCCTACTGTTAACATTAAACCAGATTGTGCGTTATATTTGGTTGACGAAAAATTCACTTCCTTTTTTAAAGAATATAATACAAGCTGTTGAGTTTTTCTACAATCGGGTGAGCGGGCACATATTATTTTAAATGTCGTCACTATAATATAGACTCGTTTAATAATTTCGTTCATAAATATTCGAGTGCGTTTGACGATAGTGGACAAATTTACACTCAATTCGGTCATTAGCTTTTTCGTATATTTTAGACCATCAGCAATTTTTTAACTTTCAAGTTGCGGGCATTTAACTGTGTGTGTTACGAATAGTATTAGATTAGATCAGATATATGTACGTAGGAAAGGAACGAAAAAGTAGAAAATGAAACAACTATTTTATTTGACCAACTTTGTCCTGCTTTTTTCTAGGATACAATGAATTGATTATCCTGCATATTACTGAGACAACTCTCTTTTAAAATAGCTGAAAATTTCAGCCTTTAAAAATGGACAAGTCAAGCTCAACTAAACAATTTATTGGGTTCGAGAACTCTCGGTGTTTAATTAAGTACACGAAACAGAAGAGCTGTACTGATTGAAATAAAATAACTCAACATCACTAAAAAGGGCATCTAAATATGTGCAGTCATTTTTGAGTTTAGCGTGCACAAACGCATAAAACATGACCTGAATTAGTGTGTAAGATACTTCTATCCCATTATAGGGTCCTAGTGGGAAAATTTGCGATGTTCTTCAACTTGAATGTTTATGCTTGAAGTTCAGGCAAACGATGTCGTAGGTGAAAACAATGAGATAGAGTTTTGTAGTGCAGTAGTATAAATACTTAATACAATACAAGGTTTAATAGTTAATAATAGTTTTGTGGAATGAAATCGTGGTTATAGACTCGATTAGCCACTGGCATAGATTCAAAACTTAACTGTTGTTTACACGAGCAAGCAAGAAAGATTGCCAAATAGCAACTGAAAGAAGTGTGCTCTTAATTCTTCTAGTCTTTTTAAGTATTCTGGAAAACAAAATAGTGAGTAAGTTCAAACATTTACAAGTACTTATTTGCTTAAATGACAGTACGCCAATCCGCGCTCAGCCAGCATGGTGGACTATGGCCTTAAACACTCTCATCTCGGAGACCTGTGCTCAACAGTGGGCAAATAATGGGTTGATGATTACTTAAATGATAATGCTGTAAACCACTGTCATGTTACTAATTACGCCATGGTTTTTTTAACTTAGTGACTCATGCAATATTTTGCACATTATCGTGATCAGTTACTGAATGATTATAAAGTGGAAATAAGTAACTACGTACTATTTTAAATTGAAGGGCAGCAATACGTTTTTATTGTAAAGTCACGTACGTATACGTAAAGACATATAGCTGTTGAACAGATTGAGAGCCTTGCATTCTTTATCCAAATCCAGTTTTTTTAAAAAGATTTCTAACCAAACCTTCAAAATAATGGCTCAATAACTAATTTTGTAACCTGCTAAGACACTTTTATTTTTTTTACGTTAATTTACTTTTGTTTTCACTATTCTGAAACATAATTAGTTTATTTTGAAAGAAAGGAATGCCTCCTTTAGCAACTTTATAGGGTAACAAAAGCCTAGTGCATTCCGACCAATAATTCTGACGCAGTCGAACGAACGCGGTTATTTTGAGGATTTATATTCACAGAATCAAATATCTCAAGAGTTTTTCCTAGTTTCCTAGTTTAATTTGGAAATCTGATAATTTACAGTTTAACAATTCAACATATAGGCACTCTGTATAATGCAAAAGCAAAGAACAATGACTATTTTTATAAACACTTCGCCGGCCACGAATACTAATACGTATTCATATATAGGACAGGATTTTGCTTATCGTTGAACAAAAACAGTTAAGTACGCGGAAACAATGCCATCAATTAATTAAATTATTACGACCAATGCCTTAGTATGCCTTCGTTTTATACGGTTACATGTTAATTTGATTAAATTGAACTCACAAAGGATTTTTTTATAAAGTGGAAGAATCCTCGCCATATCTGGTGCCACGTTCGGCAGTAGGTACAGCAGTGTGTGCTGTGTTTCCACACCACATGCCACTATTACGCACATTATCACTAGCAATATACATTAATTATCACTTACTTAAACGGTGAAGGAAAACATCGTGAGGAAACCAGCATGCCTGAGAATTCTCGAAAATGTTCTCAAGGGCATCTGAAGTCTGCCAATCCGCACTTGGCTAGCGTAGCAGACTTTGACCTCTGAGACACATCCCTGAGAGGAGACCCGTGCCTAGCAGTGGGACAATAACGGATTTATCTTGATGTGGATGTCCATGGGCTGCAGCGACCACTTAATATCAGGTGATATGCATGCTTGTTTGCTATTAAATGAATATTGAAAATATATGTGTATGTATTTACTTAACGATGACGTGACCTCTCACGTTGCAGCATAAAATATACCTCCATGAAAGGTACATGTCTGATTCGATTTTAACAAGAGCATAACTTCCTCCAATTTTTTACGTTTTAGTAGAAAATTTACAAATTTACGGGTGAACTACTTCCACTCAACATTTTCTAGGGAAATTTATATTTTTAATTTACTACTATAAATTTTTTCACACATTTTTATTCAAAAAGGTGACTAATTAATTTCATATGACAAGTGACCTTTGGATACCACACATCTATTAAAGTACCAGATACTTAATTGTTAGTTGACCAAGATACTACTTAGATGCTAAGTTAAGGATTATGGAATTAAGTTAAGCGATGGCGTATGGCTTTATGGGAAGACGTTCCGGATGTTCCGGATGTTTCTCTGAAAAGCGGACGAGACAGGGAGCATGTGATCGTGAAGTAGCCGGTTGCTGGAGTAAGGGCTTTAATTATGAGGTTGTCCGCGACTCCAGGATTAAGGGGCGGCTTATTGCAGATACACTTATAAGTCCTATTTAACTACATAGCGCAATGCTACATGAACCGAAGTTTAGGTAAAATATACCTACATTTTCTTTCAGAAAATTTTCTTCGTAATAAAAAAAAATACATGACTATGAATTTTTAGTATACATCTACACATACATTTACATATTATGGAAAGTTGTTAAAAATCGCTTCGTTGCTATATGGAGAGCTTTCAATGGTTTTTAGAATGTTGGCATGCGGCCATGTTGGCTCTTGCCAGGCACCGGGTGTGTTGACACGTCTACGTGTATTTAAATAATATTGCTAGTAATATTTAAAAAATATGAAAAACTATACGTTTTTCTTGGAAATAGTGAATAATAATGAATATATTAAAAACAAGACTTCCGCCCGCGACGTTATCGATCGATCGAAGATTAATTTAAAAAAAGAACGAAACGAAAGACGATCATACCATAGTATAACGTAGAGAAATCAAGCTGTATCTCATGTTCTGCTTGATCAATCGTATTCAACCCTAGCTTCTTGTCCAGAATTCAGACTCTTTAACAGATTTAAATTGCATTTTTTTTTTCTTTATTTTATTAAGTACAGGTTAAGCGTGAAAATATCACTACAAATAACTTAAACAAACTGCCTTTTACCACGTTGTCGTATATCTATACAATTAACATTTTTATTTTTTTATTTTGAAAATTTTTCCTTATAGGTACATTGAACTCAATTATGATATGTTATTATAAAATAACTATGCAGGGTTACTATTTTAGATGAGAAAATTATGTTATTATTAGAAAACAATTATTTAATGCAAAACGTATACCTCTGTGTTAATGTCTCTCTATCTCGGTCAAAGTCTTTTGAACATATATGTTTTTAGCAGATTTAATAAACTGTTCCGCTGGATAGTTTAGGTCAGATGAATAGTTACTCAGTAACAGGACATGAGTAAATTTATATTTTAATTAAGTTTGTTAAATTCAGAAGTTAACTAAGAATATAAGAAACATGGAAATAATACAGTTAAATGGTAATAGAGAACAAAAAAACTCATTATGTTAAAGGAAGTTTCGAGTTTTCCTGAAGGCAAATATTTTGTTACATTATCTAATTAATTTAAAAGCTATGCAAAATTCAAGGTTCAAGGGACTTTCATTAAGGCAGATAATATGTGTGTAGTGTGACCCGGACGTCGATTTAATGGTATGTTAACCATTGCTAACATATTAAAAGTGACATGGGTCACGTTAGATAAGTTCCGGTAATTCAAGGGGTTTGCGAAAGACACTCTATAATTTTGTCCTGTCCTTCCATTCTGGTATGGTATTAGATAAAGATCTTAATCTTAATAAAATAAAATTATTATGGATATTTATAATTGCCGCAGGCAGACCACTTATGGTGACTTTTTCCTATCGCTGTAAAATGTTCTATATCCAATGGTACTGTCGCTATACAGAAAAATATGCATGGCATTAAATTTTATCCTCAGGGGGCTCTAATCTCTCAGTCATGGTTTAGTTTGTCGTGGCCTGAAGCCTTTGCATAAGTTAGCAGACACTAAGGGATCCATGCCCTGGGAGAAACCCTATGACCATAACGCAAGGGTGGTACTGGTGATTTGCAGATCATAGGGCTTTCTACGTAGAGTAAGAGGTTGTCGGATTTTTATTTAATTGTAGTAGTAGTCATAGGGTAAAGATGTGGTAGTACCACATCTTTACCCTATGACGTTGGATATCTTTTAGAAGGTTGAACTGCCGGTAACCAAAAACAAGTGGGTATTTTTAGTAGCAGTAAAGAATAACATTAGATGGATAAATTATTTATTTCTTTGCGCTTTCTCGTGTAAAACTTGCCTTCGTGGTACTTACATGTGAGATATCTTTGGATATGTTTATAGATCGTGAAATCGTAAACGAGGGTCTTAAACGGAAATGAGGATTTTGAAGTAGATTGCTCAAAGGTATATTTGTAAATAAAACAAAACAAAAGTTACAATATCTTGTTCCTAATATAGTTATATCCATAATGTTTATTACTCAAACACACAAAAACTACGGAACGGATTTTTAACATTTTTATATAAACAGATAGCAAACGATCATGCAGGCCACCTGATGTTAAGTAGTCTCTGCAGCCCATGGACATTCACAACTAAGGTTGTGAACGTAACTAACCATCAAGTATCGTCTGCCTAATTACACCCTTCAAACCGAAACACAGCAGTTCTCACACTGCTGCTTTACGGCAGAAATAGATGTCGCGGTGGTGCCGGCGCAGGCGAGCCTGCGCCCTAAGACTCTACCATTTTTACTAAGCTTTAATGCTTTTTTATTTGGTATACTTAGTAATCCTCTGTTCAGCGTGGGAGTGTTTATCTAAAATAATATAGCTTCGTTCGGATCATAAATGAAATAAAATAAAAAAATCAGCATAAAAGGAGCATTTACGAAATGACGCCAACGCCAATATGCAATTCAAATTAACATAATCATTACAATAAAAAAAAGGTACTTCATCATCAATATCAATATTGTCCCACTGCTGGATACGGGTCTTCTCTCAGAGATGATAGAGTTTAGGTCACAGTCCACCACGCTGGACAAGTGCGGGAAAGATACTTAAATTAGAAATAAAAACTCCTGGATACAGTTTACGTCAAGATTGTTGTTTTAGCAAAAAATAAAAGCATTTATTTATTTTGTTTTTTTTTTGTATAAAATAAAAGTATAACTTTATTGTATATCGCTGTTGGTTCCTAGGAGACTGGAGTAAGATCCGTCGTAGAACGACAACGGTTTGTAAAACGTAAGGCGCACGTGTGATAAACTGGGTACCTATTAATAAAAATACGTAAATTGTTATAAATGTTATTGCCGTATTAACGCACACATCCGAGACAAAAGTAGGTTATCAGTTGGGAAGCGAAACTACATAATGTAACCCGGCGATAAAGCGTTCGAGCGCTCTTGTCTTTTGTATGGCCTTTCGACGCTTGACATTTCTTTTATGTAAAAATCTGTTTCTAGTTTTGTGAGCGAACCCACCATGAGCTCAAAATTCTTTATAGAAAAACAAAGAATACAATGAAGTCTGGATTTTAGATCGTGTTGCGAGAATTTTATTTCATAAAGTCAGCGTTGGGCAGACTCGAAACAAACAATAAGTAGACCTCAGTCGTGACGCTTCTATATAACTAGAATTTTGCAAATCTGCAAATACAGATTTTTATTTACTTTTTTTTCACTAGCTTTTTACTTTTTCTTTACAAATTCAGGTTCCATCCCCACCATCTACACTTGTGGTGGTCCTCAAGGCCGGACTTAAACGTTAGTTTTTACCAAGTACGTGTAAGCTAAGGAACAATCTTCCTCTTGAGGCATTTCCAGATAGTTATGACATGGGGTTCTTCAAAGGCGCTAAAATAGCTTTCCTTCCGAATCAGCAACGCAATGGCGGTTCCTCTGACGCTGCTCATGTGTATAGACGACGGTGACCAGTAACGATCAGGAAGCCAGTCGGCATGCTTCCTTAGGTAAGGTAAAAAAAACTGTCGGTCATGGACATTAAGTGGTCATCCACATTAAGGCTCACCTAGGATACAACCTCGCGTTGCGACTTAACCTGACGCCGTAGAATTTTTCAGTTGCTTAAAAAATACCAATAAATATATTTATGATATATAAACAAAACAAAAAAAACTTCGATAGTAAGTACTCTTGCTATTTCAGCATAAAAGTTCGCTCGTTCGGTACTCGCAAAATGGCTAATTTACAAAAACATTAATTAATTCAAATAGCATTTGATAGGACTCGAGTGGAATAGGGTCGCATTTGCACATTAATTAGAGACCACGAAAACAATGGCCCGCCTTCTCTTTACAATTCCGATCACAATTTGCGAAGCCAAGAACGTGTTACTCGAGTAATGATCAATGAAGCTTAAATTGTTAATTGATATGAATAAAACTGATATCAAACGTTTTAGGTTCAATAGCACAGTATATCGAATGGCCTCTTATTGAATACATGGCCATTACACCTTATCTTAAGCATTACTGTGTTTAGGACGGGAAGAAGGGCATTTAGTTTTAATTATTACAGGGAAAAGTGTAGTTATTGGTGTTAAAATTAGTGAACAGGCGGACGTAATGCTACCCTACGAGTATAAGCATTATCTGCCGGTAAACAATAGGCCAGTATGAGAAACATACGTACAGTGCCTACGTATGTACATACGTAATACAATAGGTACAGTGATATAAAAGAGAACAATAAAACAAAAGGAAGATAAAAACATAATAACGATATACATATGTACATATATAAATAATAACAATAATATCATCAAAAATTTTCGTGAAAAACCTCTAACCCACTATTTAGTGGATATCAGTTAGTTCAAAAATATATTCACTGTGCATTCATACCGTTACTTGTAGGCGACATGATATTGAGTGGTCACTGCCGCCCATGGAAATCCACATAAAATCTCAGCCGGGTATCTATAGATATGCCATATGCTGTCGTATGTTGTTCTCCTGAAGACTAAGTTGGAATCCCTCCTGCCCAGTGTCTTCTGCCTAACCACACATGCACCACAGCAATTCTCACACTGCTGCTTTACGACAGAAAAGTATAGAATACGGCAAAATAAGACTCTACTATCATAATAGTCACAATAACTGAGGGTTATCAGCAATACACCCACACAAACATGCATCTTCCATAGATTCAACGCACCATTAACCATTAACATTAACAGACACACAAAGGATACAATGGATAAACTCGTATATCAAAATCGGTCCAGACCTACTTCAGGCTTCATGTAAGTTCAAAGTAAGATTTTACTTAAGGTTAAGAAATTATACCTGAAATGTTATCTTACTAGATAATAAGATTTTACGTTGAGGGAACATAAATGAATTTTATTCTCATTTCAATTACATTTCGATGTACCTACATACATAAATATCTATGGGCGCCATGAACATCAGGTGACATTTGTTTCTGCATTACATTAGATTAGACTAATTAGACACTAATGGAAATCATTTATACTTATATACATCGTAATTATTACAAGTTATGACGTCATTACCGCGCTGTTTAATTTGCATAAAAAAGTTTTAATACAAATCTTAATCCGGATTTCAATTTCTAACAATGCTATTGTAAAGAATCATCCGATACAATACAGAAAACAGCATAGTCCCGGGAAAATGTTATGAATAATATCAGCAACTCCGAGCTATATTATTCTAGATTTCTTAACAATAGAGTTGTACATTTGTGGAACGTTTTCAATTCTGACTACACTGTTCATTTAAGCATGACTACCAACTTTGTTACGATATTAGTGAAAATTGCAACTATTACGACGACCGTCAATATAGGCACAGTTTAGAATTAATAGCTTACTAGTTTTTGTATTTAATTATACGTAATTGATGTCATCGCCGAATTAATAATGCAATAAATGACGTACTGTTTACTGCGTAGTTCATCATTAACCCATTATTGTCCCAATACAACAAGGGTCTCCTCTCGGAGAGGGTTTAGGCCATAGTCCACGACGCTGGCCAAGTGCGGGTTGGACTTAACATGCCTTCAGAAACATT
>DWKW01003309.1:0-10129 GCA_018250115.1 Doberes anticus
AGATTCTCTGACAGCAACATTCGTTTGTTCCCCGCTCGCCTCTTACCGCGCCCCGCGCGTCCATCGACACACTCGCATATCAACTACAGTTGCTATCAGACCTATCTCTCTCTTATATAATATTCTATCGTTATCTCGTATTTTTATAGTGAATTTAATTGTACAGTTTCTTTTTAATAAATACTGTATATTCTGAAATGAGAGTTTAATATGGCCATACGTGCCCATACTGTCTATGGTTAGGCAGACGATAAAGGACAGATGGTGTTCCATCTCAGTCCTCAGGAGTGGCAACTCACACACGTACGACCTCAGATAGGACTTAGGTCTTGTTTGATGTTGGATGACAATTGGATTATCATTATCATCAATCAATTCGACGACCCATATGGCGCCGTGGTCAACGTGCGGTCTGCCGTTCGGAGGGTCCTGGGTTCGATTCCCAGGGGGCGGAAATTTGAATGATGAATTTAGATTTCTATACCTGGTCTGGGTGTTTGTGTGCTTGTTTCTGTGTCTGTCCATGGCCCACGACACAGGTTCGTCCTACTGTGGGGCTATGAGTGAAACGTTATTTAATCGGTAATGTCGCACTGCTGGGCACATGTCAAGTTTTAGTGATGATAGGGCTTGGGCCATAGTCCACCACGCTGGCCGGAACTAGGCTATTTAGCGGTAACATGCCTGGAGAACATTAAAGAGAACTTTCAGGCATGCAGGTTTCCTCACGATGTTTTCCTTCATCGTTAAAGCAAGTGGTAATTAATTTATAAATACGTAGATAATTTACAAGAACAGACAATATTTTGCGAACGTGGCGTTACTTTTATATTTCATTTATGATTGCCGAAACTAAACTAAGATAATTCTATACTTCACGTAAAATTTACGACCCGGTAAATTAATGTGGACGGTAAAAAACATGATCATCAACCCAATATTGTCCCACTACTGGGCCCTGGGCTCCTCTCAGAGATGAGAAGGTTTCGGGCATAGTCCACCACGCTTGCCAAGTGCGGATTGAGAACTAGGCGAGCAGGTTGCTCCACGAAGTTTTCCACACTTAAAGCAAGGAATAATACATGTTTTTTTTTTTCATAAGAAATCCTAAACTAACTTTAAAATTCCTTTCGCTGCTACGTAAGCCTTATTCGCCTCGACGTCAGATGAAAATGTGAACCGAAACAAGGCAAAGAGCGTAAAAAATATAGTAGGTACCTTTTAGGAATTCGAAAAACAGTAAAACATTTGACTTTGACCGAGCGCAGGATCTGATACTCTTTTAATATTCTACAAAGCTTGTATGACTTGTTTGATCGCTAAAGAGTAACTGTAAAGCTATGTGCGAGTACAAAAATACATTTCAAACAGAAATATTTGCGTATATCTAGATAAGTTTTTTTTTTATATACATATTAGCAGAATAGCAAACGAGCATGCAGGCCACCTGATGTAAAGTCTCAGCAGCCCATTGACATCCACACCTGAGGTTGTGTGTGGATGCGTTGTTACTCCTGAGGACTACGTTGGAATGCCTCCCGTCCAGTATCGTCTGCCTAACTACACCCTTTAAACCGAAACACAGCAGTTCTCTCACTGCTGCTTTACGGAAAAAATAGGTGGTGGCGGTGGTGCCTCTGCAGGCGAGCCTTCGACATAAGACTACCACCATCTAAATACTACAAATCTGCCGAAATACTATGTTATAGTTAGGTACAAATTTTACTCATATTGTCGAATGGTACTAAAGTATTATGTCGACATTGGCCTACCTATTTCTACCGTAATGGAGGTTCAGGCATCGTTGTTTGAATTGACATTTGCGGTTTGAATGGTGTGATTGACAGAATACACTTAGACCTTAAGTCCCAACTTAGTCCTCAAGAGTAGCCACGCATCCGCGTACAACCTCAGAAGACTTCTGTCCTATTTGAGTTTGTATGTTTATGTCAATGACTTGAAGTGACCACTCAACATCAGGCGGTGTGCATGCTCGTTTGATATTTCTAAAATATAAGAAAATTTATAATGATTTTTATTGACAGACGTAATCTTTTGAGTTTTTCATAGCGTAGGCTGTAGTTCAGAGTTCCCCAACATTTTCTCAAAGCCATCCACTTCGCTGGCCAAGTCCTAGCAGCACTTGGTCATCGTTGTGAACTATGAGCTAAACTCTTCTTATTACTAGAGGTCTGTGTGTTGTTGATGCCTTATAATGATAATCTTCGAAGTAAGTTAATTCAAATTTACACTCTATTCGCATGCACGTCTTTAAATATAAACGTGCACGAACTCCGTGATAATAATCCAAGCACGCGTCAAGTGAAACGTTTCCCCATATGCATATGGCGTCAAAGAGCTAAAGAACGCCGCAAAAAACGGCGCGTGGCGTACAGATGCGTCCGGCCTCTTGTGTCTGAGAGCGCTCGAGCGTGACGTATTCTGTTGTTTACCGGTTCTAGAACACTTGCCAGTATCTCAGGTAACTTTATCAATGTAACAAATGTTAGAACATATTTATGTTGTGTTTCAAATATACGAGTACACAAATTGCAGTAGATTGGTAGATAGTACAGGAGTAGATATACGAGTATAAAAGATTAATAAATTTGTGGCCCATGCCAGGATACATCCATATGTATCCGATCGCGCTCGATCATGGCGCATACTAGAAAAACGGTTCTAGATGGTTGTATATCTTCAACAATAACCATTATAATTGTTCTTTCGGATTTATGCCAGCATGTGCTATAGGGTAGTCAACATGTACCTATAGCTTGTTCTGGTCAACTGGCCTTAACCCTCTTACCTCTGAGAGGAGTTCCGAGCCCAGTACCCACTATTACAATAATGGATTGGTAACGATTTCATAAGTGCGTGATAGCTAAGTGGTTAAGAATATCGAGCTCCCGCTTCGGTGTGTCGGGGTTCAAATCCCGGCGAATTATTGTTTCGAAATTATGTGCGTATTAAAAATGAATTAACACTTGCTTAAACGGTGAAGGAAAAGACGGTGAAGGAACCCGCATGCCTGAGAGTTCTACAAACTGTTCTCAAAGGAATGTGAATTCAGCCAATCCGCACTTGGCCACCGTGGTGGACTATGGCCTAAACATTCATCTGTAATAGGAGACCCGTGCCCAGGAGTGGGACAATAATGGGTTGATGATGATGATTTCAAAATACTTTGTAGTTGCACATATGGAATAATATGCATATATGGTGCACATAAAGAATAATGTTCAGACGTTCGCATAAAATTTAATTATGTTATTACTTTCACATTGCACCGTCAAAACAATGTCTGGTTTTTTTTAAGCTGGTTACCTTCAGCACTAATTAGCATAAATAAAAAATATGGTCACCTCAATGCTGAAACTGTTTGAAATGAGATTTCCGATGAGTATTTTTCATCTGAGACCGCTGAAAACTGTGAGGACATCTGCAAAAAATATTTCGAGATTTTTACTAAGTAATATCAAGAATTAGTCTTAAATATTCCACTTAAGGTACAGTACAACGAAACCTAATTAAACGAGATCAAAGATAGTCCTGGTCTAGAACATTCTACGCTCTTCGTTACTTTACAAACACCACAAAGATTCTCATATTTTATGTTCGGTTCCGCAAGAAGAAGACAATATGGCGATGGCGATATCGCATCGCATTATCAACGCTCAACCAGCTAAGTGGAACGCGCGTTGCCCGTCACACCTCGTGATTTTGAAACATATGTCTTATTTTCAACTCGCTCCGTCCTATAATAATAGTATCAGCGTCTTTGTCTTGCACTGTTGATCACCCAACCGTCAAAGTTTTTTCTATATTCAAATTAATTTTTTTTCCGTCTAAAGGACGCGTGCCAGGATGCGCAAGAAAAAATGGTGTGTTCAAATTAAAAATGTTTCGGTTAATCAAATATTTATGTTTAAACGTTAATTGTTTTCTTTTTATGAATATTCTCTAAATTCTGATAAATTAGTTTAGGTCCAATTTCTGACGTTCGAGTTTCCATCAGATATAAAACTATTCCAGCAAGCTATTCCAAACATTTTTTACATTCACATTTTATCACATAACTTTCAAACTATTTGATTGATCGATTTTTACGAAAAAAAAACTACATCGAATGCGTTCAACCTGTTAACATCGGGTTTCATTCTAGAGTTCATGTTATCAAATTTTAAGCTGAAGTGTTATTTGATATTTGAGATTTTACAACCGCTCGATTTCGTCTGCAGAAAGTTGAGTCGTATGCCGTATGGGCGTAAATTAACTCAAGGCTATCCAAATACATTAAAAAAGTGTATTTGCAGAACAGTTTTGAATGCAGAATTTTTGTTTTCATTAATTATATTTTGATGGTGGAAAAGTTTGTTATGTCAAAGGTTCGCTTCCGGCGGCACCACCGCTGTGCCCATTTCTGCTGTAAAGCAGCAATATAAAAACTGCTGTGCGTTTGAAGGGCGCAGTTAGGCAGAAGATATTGGTCCTAATGTTCGTTTGAATCTATAAATGTTATTATGAAATTGTGTTGTTTGGAGCATGTTCATATATTACGAGCAATAATTCTTAATTTTTGTAACGATTATTATTGGAATAAATATTTTTAACATAGAAAATAATCACTTCAATGTTTAAATGTAGGTAATTGTCGGCTTAGTTAAGCGTACACATAAATATAATTCACTCTACTTAATTATTACCCTACGTAACTTGCTTTTAAGCCCTTTGTATCTATTTTTAATCTAAAAACCTTTCAGTACTTCAAAGTTTAACATGTAAACAAGTAGGTATACACGCTGTATTCGATAGGTAGTTCTGTACATACAGGGTGACCTAGGAAACATTGCAGAAAGAAAATGAAAGAGGGTTTGTTGCGGGCTCTGTATCCACATTTAAATTAAAACAATTTTTTTTGCGAGTGTTTGCCTAGTGGTTAAGAATCTCGAACTGCTGCTCCGGTGGGTCGGGGTTCAATACCCGGCACGCATTTGTAATATTTCAAATTTATTGCATTTACTTTATTGTTTCGAATTATATAAAAAAGAATATCACTCCTTTTAAAGGTAAAGAAAAACATCGTAACGAAACTTACATGCCCATGAGTTCTCCATAGTGTTCTCAAAGTCACGTGAAGTCCTCCAACCCGCACTTGGCCAGCGTGGTCGATTATGGCTTAAACACTCTCATCGCTGATAGAAGAACTGTGCCCAATACGGGGACAATAATGGGTTAATGATGTATTTATTATTTTCGCGCCAATTTTCATTAGTAATTTTTTTATAAGCATTTCTTAATTATGATTTTTTTGCAGTTAATGATGATGAGTTAACAGCGATTAAAAGCTTTTAGGGCTTATCGAATTCGCAATCATCAGAAAAACGAACAGATTTAATTTTGCTACTATGAATAAACTATTTATTTATTATTTCTTATGATTTCCTTTCAGGTAAGTTTTCATGTAACACGAAAAAAGGGAAAACTTTCAAACAATTAATCATTAGGCCATATAAAATAATATGATTCTATTTTCGATTTTTTAAATTCCAACGCTTCTACTGACTGTGTTCTAATTGTTCACTTCTATCCGTTATTTCAACATAAATAAAAATTATTTCGTGCCACCCTGTATATTCGGAACCCTAGCTAATTTCCAATATTAAAAAGGGAAGCTAACTAACCGATTCTTCCAACAGCCAGTCAAAGGGCTTTGAAGTTTTTTACATATTAATGGTTGCTTTCGAATATATTGAATGTAATACTATAAAGGTTGTAAATTCGAACCCCTTTTTGAACTGAACTCTTGCGGCTCAGATATGCGCCGACTGTTTCCAACTAATGAAATATAGAAATATTGTCACATCTCGGAAATATAAAAAAGTTTTGAGCCACCGCTGGGAAAGGGTTTCTTTTCAGAGGCTTTGGGCCATATCAGAGGCTGTGAGTGTGAAGCGTTATAAAAAAATTACTATAAAAATTATAAATTTTTTATAGCTAAAGCACTTACATTTCGTAAATACGTATAGTATTCGTATCAAAATAAGTAGACTTGATCATAATTCAGGATGCTGTGGTATGCTGCGGCAGGCTTTGGCACTCTGTGTCGACTGTCCACTGTACCAGCAGATATAAGCGCCTGCCCTGTCTCATGCATCTTTCATTATGTTATTGAATTCAAACAGTTTACTTCGCCTTAGGTCAATAGCTCATTAATTACTGCATTCTTACACAAACACAGAAACACTCTCGGTGAATCAAGTTATGTAAATTAAGTAAGAGCAACAGGCTGGGAACAGAAATCTAAATTTATCATTCAAATTCTGTCCCGCTGGGAATCGTACCCAGGACCATCCGAACGGCAGACCGGCATGTGTACCACTGCGCTATGCGGGTCGTCAAAATGTGAGCAAATAACGCATGCTGCAGCCGCAAGCCGCACAACTCGCAGGTGTACCATGACGAGGGGTGTGCATTAGAGCGATGCGGTGCCGGTGCAATACTCGCATGAAAAAATATTGTTACTGCAAATGTTAGATCAAAAAAATGTAGAGAAAATGTATGTTGTTTATTTCGACAAACGAGCCTGTTTGTAGGTAATTCGTAAACCTATGCATTCCAACCTAAGTCTTATGACAAAGGGCCTTAACGCTGCACCTATTTCTGCCTTAGAGAAGCAGTGTGAGAATTGCTATGTTTCTATTTGAAGGGTTAGGCAGAAGACATTGGACAGGAGGCACTACAACTTAGACCTCAGGAGTAGCAATACACCCACGTGCGATTTCAGATAGGACTTCGAAACTGAAGCTTGGATGCATACGTTCATGGGCTGTAGTGACCACTACACAAAAGAAAAAAAAAGAAAATTTGTTGTTTTCCTTCTCCTCTCAGACTTGAGGTGGTTCTGGCCGTGGTCCACCACACTTTACGTGCCGTTGAGCACGTGATAAAGAACTTTGAGGCATGTAAATGATAATTAATTTCTAATTCCTGAGGAAATGGCTTCTAAAAATTTGACGTACGCCCCCGGATTTGAATCCCAATACATTGGAGCGGGAGCTCGAGGCTCTTACCCGCTAGGCTATTACTGCATTACTTTTGTTTTAACTACAAACCTGTCCTTGATATAGAGGTTGTCTTAAAATATACCTGCTTGCTTAAGGTTACCCGACATAGAGATATGCATGCTAAGTTTGACACATTTTTTTATATTTAAGGAGTACACACCAGCATGATTTCAACTAGATGTTAACGGTCACTTCGGCACGCAGACAACATTCTTCTTCCGAAATACTACTCAAAGTCGTACATCTAGGCGTCGTACATCTATCCTGAGGTCTAAGTTGAAACGCCTCATGTCCAGTATCTACCAAACTACAAGCATCAAACAGAAACAAAGCAACTCATACTACGGTTTTACGACAGGAAGAACGCCGCAAAAGAGCTTCCGACGTTTGACTTTACCATCACCTTAAAGTTAATAGTGGCAGCGATACGTGAGCTTGGTGAAACATATATATTTTTCACTTAATATGTATTTGTTAATATCGCCTTACCAGACATGTACAGTTACCAGTACATCGACATATACTTTTGCAATCAAATACTGCAACACGCGAAACAATAAACTCCCACTGACACGGCGTCTAACTTGGATAATATACGTTGCAATATGTAAGTTGCAGTTTTCATTTAGTTCCGCTAACTTTGTACGATCAACGCTTCGCATAACACAGGCTGGGACATATTAAGGGAACTTCACAACGGGTAAACTACTTTGTCCGACAAATAATTACACTTTCCTGCTGTAACTTTCGTGTAATGAAAACCGAAACGAATATTTAAATATGTTACACTTCATAATTATTATATAGGAGAAAACAAAGTCTGACTTAACGTGATAATTAAGTTATTCACAAGGAAAGTTGCGTTTGTGTGTGTCGTGCAACTGCATCTTATAAAGTTTTTGCGATATTTGGTCTTATTATTATAGTTATTGGTGTGTAAGTGAGAAAAAAGACTGTGACATATTAAGGCAACGTCACAATGGGTAAACGACTTTGTCCGACAAATAATTATCCTTTCCTAATTTAACTTTCCTATAATGAAAACGCAAATAACGAATATTAAAATATGTTACAAGTCATCATCAATATATAGTGTAAAACAAGGCCTATAACTGCCTAACGCGATAATTATGTAGTACTTCACTAAGGTTAAGGTAGGTATATAACTTACACTTAACGTTATTTTGTCGAAATATGAAAATAATTGTCGATTAAGTCGGAAAAATCATGACATTTGAAATTAGACAGAGAAATGAAAGTCGTTAGAACATCTCGAGGTTGCATGCGTTTTTTTTTGTATTACAGTGTTATCTGTCACGTTTATTTTAAAAACAGGTTTTCAATTCTCAAGGCTATACAACTTCTAGATATGACCCTAACGCAGTTGGAAACCGCGGGACATAGCTAGTTAACTATAAATTGAACTCGATTGTTTTTAAATTGTACTACATGTGGTACAAAACCGATCCTCTTCCTGGTTTAAATTACATAAATTTATACAACATCATTCGTAAAAACATAGTTTTCATGTGATCCGTTGAAAATGTTACAAAAAACTACAGACATTTAACTTTTTTTTTTCAAATAGAATAGCAAATGAGCATGCCGGCCACCTGATGTTAAGTGGTCACTGCAGCCCATGGACATAAACATCAGAGCAGCTCTTATACTGCTGATTTACGGCAGAACGGCGAAGAGATGGTGCCGTGGCAAGCGAAACATCGATAAAAGACTACCACAAAAAAACTTTTACGTTTATTGAAAATATTACTTGCAAATATTTGGCATATCAATTACTGAATATATTTCGTGAAACCGTTATATTCGTCTGAACATTGTTTTTTTTTCTATGAGTAATTTTGTTCCAGTGTTTTCAATTGTCAAAATAACTGCGAGCGGATTTTTATAAAAAGATTATTACGTTTTTCAATTGACAAATGATAAAAAAAACATTCCTTCATCATGAATCTATTGGTTGTTACGTAGGCCAAGAGCGGAATGGCGGACTTCTACGCCTTTAAGATCATTTTCGGAGAACTCTCAGACATAGGTACAGATTTCCTCACGATGTTTTCGTTCACCCTTAAAACGAGAGATAATTGATTCCTATTCCTATGTGCGTACATTTGAAACTATTGTAAATAACAATTTCGAAATTTATTTATCACGAGCCGGGATTTGGACCACCGACCTACCGGGACGTCAAGATTCTTAACAACTAGTCTATCACTCACTCCAAGGAGACGGTTAAACGTAAAATTGATTAAAACTGTAACAAAGAGACGAGAAAAAGGGTCCAATAATAAGAAGCTCAAATAATGACGACAAGTTATTGCTGTATTGGAGCCGGAATTGATAGAAAACCTCGAAACAACGATCGCTAGCGCCGAGCCGGTAATAACGAGGTTTCCGCGCGAGAGGACGCCTAATGCGCCTCGGGATATATACTCAATTTGATCAAATATTTTGAAGGACTGCTTAAAATCCCGCCTTGTAACGATTGTAATGGGATTATTATAATTGGATTACGTTTTGTTTCATAACGAATCCGAAAGTCTACTCCCGACATGACGGATGTCGGATCCGTACCGAAGTCGTTGTACACTTTTGATGTACTTTTGAGAACCCCTGGAACGATATTTAAGGACTCAGTAGGGGCCACAGTTTTAATGGCTGCGATGTGCGCATCTAAAAGTCTACTCCCGACGTCCGTCATCGAGGCATCGCATACTGAAGTTCTTGTACACTTTTGATCGTGCTTTTTGGATGCATTTCGGAGTTCAATCTACGGACTTCTCAGGTACACAACTACTGGAACGATATTCGAAGACCTAGTAGGGGCCACAGTTTATAAGGCTGCGATGTATCCACGAAACTTTAGCTTAGTTAAAAGATAGATGAAATTCAACTCATAGTGCAAATGACCAGCAATTACGGTCTTAAAAAAAATTGCGCCATTGTTTCCTTGGAGGAATGCAGACGATCCGTCATTTGAAATCTCGGTATTGAATATGTCGTTATCCAAGCGAACGGCATTATAACACTAGCGATCCGAGATGAGA
>DWKW01003310.1:0-10127 GCA_018250115.1 Doberes anticus
TAAGATTTAATAATCGTCTCCAATTCGACGGTAGCGAAACTGGACTTACATAAAATTAACACTATGATTCAATAACTTTAAAATAATTCGATAGTACTCCGCAATCTGTACCAAAACTTTATACTAATCTAAACGTTTCTAATACAATAGAGAGAGAACTCTTAATTGGGTGTCTACAGTGCCACGCCTACACTACCTAAGTTCGAATCACGAAAGTTTGATAGGATATTTGTTAATTAACCTACGCGAATTACATGTAAAGTGTGAGATAGAACATGAAAATTTTGTGTGGATTTTTTTGTTTTACTGATAGGTACTCATCGCTTTACACAAACGTAAAAGTACCTTAAATGTCGTTAGAGACAATAAAATTAGATTAATATTGTTAAGGAGTAAGGTATTTTTTTAAACCTTAAGGTTCTATGTCATTATTATTAGTTTTATAGGGGATGATATTTAAATCTCGAAATGTATTCAAGTATATTCATTTGTTATACCACCCCTATCGAAGGGATTGTTGTTATACGCCACTCGGGTCTCTTCACAGATTTTAGAAGAAAAACCATCCACTATATATGTATGTATGTGCTACATATATCTATATATATAAATATACATATGCGGTCCGTATGTACGTACAAGACCAAATACACACTTAATACTATAAGCATTACCTGCCTGTCAATCTTAAACAGAAGAAATATAGAAATAGTAACAAATATGCACCTAATCAGATCAACGTATGCATATTATAGTAAGATAGGTAAAGTATAAATGTAATACAGAAATAAAAAAAATAGTTATGGAATAGGAAAGCTTAAACCATACCATGAGTTGCTTCATTCTTGAATTGGAAGCTATTTCGACTAAGATCGAAAAAAAAAGACATGGTCGAACTTCCGAAGAAAAGAAAACTATAACCTCATCCACATATGCATATATTATATGAGGTCCTAGCCTGGTTAGGTAGGTTGACCGACTAATAAAATAATAGGCTGTACCTTACATCATCTTATCCGGCAGCTTGTCAAAACTGAATAACTAAAGCGAATGCGAACTCTACTCATGTTGACTCAGCGTGACGTAATTGTCTCGTTATGTAGGCTCAACCTCCACTTGAGTAAATAGAACGTAATTAGAATATAAATCGTTTTAATATTTAGGTAACAGGCTTTTGCTTGCACAGGAAACGATGCACAGGAATTAAATTTTTGTAAAGCTTGTTCACATCCGTATAATATCTTATTGTAATAATAGGTCCACGCAATGTGTAAAATTGCGCTGTTTGTACTAACTTGCGCTGTCGTCACGTTTGACGTCGACGTTTTAAGGAAAAAGAAAGTTTGAATTAACCAAACTATAATCAGATTAAATTGCGAGTCACAGAGCAAGGAAAACAATTGTGAATGCCAAAATTTAAACGAATTAGCTAAAAGAGTTACGTTTTAATTTAAAACTACTTCATGGCTCATGACAAGTGATCATTTCATTAACTATTATTAACAAATCCCAAGTAACCGTAAAAGTAGCGGCATGTTATTTGTTTCCCGTCTCGGTTCATATACCGAAAATCGAAAGACGAATATCTAATTTAAAAAAATTGCAAAAGTGGTCGTACAAGACGAAGGGGCATGTCGCTTGTCCTAAAATATTTGTACCCTTTCCAAGCAGTATACTTGTCTCCGATGATATGTGGCAAGTTATTCGCTCCACTGGTAAACGGGCAGAGCGTAACATAGAATGATTAAGTGGTCGTGGGTGGCTTAATCGCACATACTCATAGCTCACAATGTAATTAAAATGAACTACTGACACTGCATGATGAGAGAAGACATGCGTTTGAGAAATGAGAGCCCGTGGGCTCAACAGTGGGACTATAATGTGATACTGGAAGGTTAGACGGGTGGTGCCTGACAACGTGTTGACAATGACAGCAAAACGTAATTTTAACGTAATTTTCATTCTTACAGTTGAGAGCTTTGCTAAAAGTTTATTTTACAATATTGTGTATGATTTTACAATTAATTTGTTTTTTTTTAAATCCTCCAAGGCGTCCTTTTAATAGAAACCGATTAATTATTAGGTATGATATATTTATGATGTGTATGATGGAACTTGATGGTCTTATGTCAATAGCTCGCCTGCGGCGGAACCACCACAGTACTTATTACGTAAAGCAGCAAAGTTAACCCTACTGTTCGTGTTTGAATGGTGGCAGAACACACTGGACTGGAGATATTCCAACTAAAACCTCAGGTGCAGCAACGCATCAACTTACGACCTCAGATACTTCGGACGGGCTACAGTGACAACTTCACAGGTGGCAGGCATGCTCTTTTGCTACTCCTTCACAATAAAAAAATAGGTACTTGAGGGTAGATAGACGACCATTACAACAATAGGCGAGTCGACAGAGCTCAATTTTATGTTAATTTTACGTTGTATTTCAACAACATAACTTACGTAATCAAACAATGAGAACGAAAGAAGTACTTTAGTAATTTATTTATAACCTAAGCCAGTACATTCCAGCTCTAATCCTAGTGTAGTCTGGAAGAACTTCGATCGGTCCTATGGCAGCTACCGCCGGGCATCTATCGTACAAGTATCTAGCAGTAACTTTTTTAACCATTTTCTCGTTTGCTCTCGACAATGTCTGATACATTTGTGGCAGACTTCTACGTTCGCAATTATAAAGCATTTGCATCCCAATATCATAACAGGATTTACGAGAACCTTCAACGTTTTTCGCAAGTTCCATCTTCGTCGTGTTGATACCTCTTTCCACGTCATTAAACAAAGTCGTTGTGCAAAGATGCATCCATCTATCTTGCACATTATTTATCATATCATCTATATCCATTTTCTCAGCTACGATATAAATGCCCCAAAGTCCCACGTCCCTATATGGAATGTAAAAGGACTCAAAGCTCTCGCAAAGATTTGACGTAGCTGCGGCTCGGGCCAATGAAGACCCATGTCTATCATGTCCGCCTTGACTTTTACTCCACGAGCCAATAATATTTGATGCCAACAACATTGTTAAATAGTCAGAACTCCTGACTCCAGGTGCTTCAACAGCGATAGCTGCGTGTACCAACGGCATTGAATCGTCTCGATATGTTATTTGAGATCCCGTGTACCGTTGTGGTGGGCAATTATTTACTCCACAAGTCGGGTCCATTTTCCCAAAACATACTTGAGCGCTTCTTACCATGCTATCGTGCTCTACCGCACCTGATGTTGCTAAAACAAATCTAGCAGGATAATAAAATTCTTTCATGAAATCCTCTATGGCGCTTTTATCAAACTTTAGAATATTCTTTGAAGGTCCGATTATACGTCGACTCAACGGCGTACATTGAAAGGCAGTTTCGTGCATAAAGTCAGAAACAATAACTTTACAATTATTATCCGCATCCAAAGATTCCAACTCAATCATGGATTTTGCCATTTCTATTTCTGTTTCTGATAATTCAAGTTCTGTGACAATTTTAGACAAAATACTTAGAATATTAGAAACGTTTTCAGCAGGACATTGAGCTGAGAATACTTGAAATTCCCTGGTTGTCAAAACTGTCATTTTGACCCCGGTATCAGCGAGATAATCTTCGAATTGTTGTTTACCCATAGATTTGAATCCTCGATAGGCCATATGCTCAATAAAATGAGTGATTCCATAGTTTGTAGGTTTCTCGTGTACTGGTCCGGCTTCAACAAATAGGGCGACGCACGCTAAATGGGAGTCAGATTCTTTAGTGGCTACTCTCATTCCGTTATGTAATACAGAAACTTTAGTACACGGCACCATCGACCCACAAGAAACACTTCCAAACAAAGAATATGAGCATCCACATTTTTTTAGCGTATTCGCTATCAATCCTCTTAATCTAAACATTGTACACGAACTATGACCAAATTACAGTTAGTTGTTATAATATATTCAAAAATTATATCAACCAGAATACCATTGCAAAAATGTCACACATTTTATTTATGTTCTGATTGTTTGCAGGAATTTGAATATTTTATTTTTTTATTGTCATCGGCATATGTATGAATAAATATCTATGGAAACGCTAGTTGAGAAAACATTATAAACTCCTTACAAATCTTATAATATATTGTTGCCATAAATTAAGTAAGTATATGCTGACGACACTTACGAGCTGTACTATAGAATAATGTAGAAATAAAGTAGATGAACTTTCTGCCTCCCTTGTATAATAATTTAAACCGGTTTTTTCATCCTAAACTTTGCCTTGGTATTTATTAATAATACCTTCTTTACTTCGACTGTCACTGACGTGTTAAACGAAAGCAAATACATTGAAGTAGATGCGTTGACTCTTGAGGTCTAAGCTTCTGTCCAGTGCCCTCTGCCTAACTACCCTTCAAACCGAAGCGCAGCAGTTCTCACATTTAAGGCAAAAATAGTGGTGCCACCGCAGACTAACCTTCGACATTAAACTCTGCCACCAAAGTGCCAAAGGCACGCCATACCAGTTATACTTCCTCTCATTTCATTTGCCCTTAGGTTTCGAACTCAAATTCAAATATTCTTTATTGTACACCATACACTTACATACTAGGAAAGTATTATTTCATTGTGGTAGAGTCTGATGTCAAAGACTGCGGCGGCAGCGTCGGGTTGGTATTTTGTAAATACATTTTTGTGCGTTACCGTTGTTTCACTAATAACGATCTGAAATTTCTGTGTACTACGATGCAATTTCTCATATCTTAATGAAGTCTATCAAACACAGCTTTCAAACCGGTAAGTACACAGCAGTGCAAAATCTCATTAATGACCCATTCCTTTTCAAATTCGATGTTTGTTCAACCTAAGGAGGTGCAATAGGTACACCACAGTATATTTGGACTTGAAAATAAACAGATAAATCGAGAGTAAAATATAAAGAGTGTTACAAAATTTTAAAAGGGGTATATGAGAAAAAGAAGTCTGGGAAGCTCTGGCAATGAATAACGTAACGGTTGTACGTTAGTAAACGATTGTAATTCGTCACTTACATTTAAGTAGTAACTTACGGAAAATCTTGTGTTGTACCGATTAACAAGAAATTAATTATTAAAATTAACACAGTCTAGAGTCGGTTCATAACCTAATATCTAGCCGATTAACAGTTTGCACTAACCCATGACCGCAAACGCGTCGCGATACAATACCACCAAACCGAACAATGTAAATGTGGCATTACAACGGGCGAACACGCTACGTGATATTTAAATATGGGTACCTATAACTACAAAGTGCTTAATTAACTAACAGTAAGTATGAGTAGTAAGTAACATCTCTTATTTAATTAACATTTAAAAATATTATTAAGCTTGATGACCGAGCCGTGTTGTAGTTGACAGTATTTTAAATATATTTTTACGAATAAACTGATGTATCTGACGTTTCATGTTTCATTTCAAAGAGTCATAAGTCATAAAGTCATTGACATACTTTGTACGCAGTAATATCTGAATATTTACCGGCTTGTTTTTTTTATAAATATTATCATGATCCGCTATGCTAGAGCCTGGACGTCATCATATAGTCCAAGAAAACAGTTAGTTCGTTACAAATGCTTCCCTGTAAATTTTTTAAACTACCTTAAAAATCTACCTAGCATGCAGTTTTCTAAGCTATCGAATGGTCTAAATGTAGCAACCGAGGAAAGAGAGTGCTACAATGCTTGCATAGGTCTTTTTTTCGACACTGGATCAAGATATGAAGACCAAACAGAGAATGGTATATCACATTTTTTTGAACATATTGCATTTAAGGGTACTATAGCGCGAACCAAAACTGTTCTTGAAGATCTAATGTCAGGCACAGGAGCCCGGTTCAAGTGCTACACCACTCGGGAAATGAATGGTTTTTATGCAGAATGTCTACGTGAAGATGTGCCGTGTGTTTTCGATATATTAACCGACTGCATATTTAATAACGCCCTTACTCAATCTGAAATTGAGCTTCAAAAAAATATTGTATATCAAGAAATGCTAGAACACGATAAAAGCTCTAAAGACCTTGTTAATGATTATCTACATTCTGCAGCTTTCCAAGGCACTCCGCTTGCTCAAAGTGTAATGGGACCAACATGTAATCTTTTTAAATTTAATCTAGAAACAATCTGCTCTTATCGTAAGAAAACTTTAGATCCTACAAGAATTGTACTAGCAAGTGTTGGTGGCGTGAAACATGAGCAAATAGTTCAATTAGCTAATATCGGTTTAGATAAACTACCTTCAACCAAATACATTGAACCATACCCCTGTCGATATACTGGATCGGATATTCGTTTTAGAAATGATACAATGCCCGTGGCTCATGTAGCCATAGCGGTCGAAGGACCCTCGGCCTGTAGTGAGGACAATATTACAATGAGCTTGGCTGCAACAATTGTTGGAGGGTGGAATAAAACACAACCAAGCGGATTAGATCTTGGCGTTCGAGTTGCCCGCTGTGCTTCTACTTCGCATTTATGTGAATATTACAAGGCTTTTAACCTTCCCTACAAAGATACGGGTCTTTGGGGAGTGGAGTTTGTGTCACCTAAGTTAGTAGTGGACGATATGGTTGGTGTAATACAGGACGAATGGATGAGGTTATGTACTATTATAACGGACGGAGAAGTAAAGAGGGCAAAACATGAGTTAAAGACTAAAGTCCTTACAAACAATGAAAGTGCTGCTAAGACATGTCGTGCTATGGGGCGCTGGATACTATATAACAAGTACAAAACTTCACTTTACGAAAGGTTATGTGCAATAGATGGAATAGAAGTAAAAAATGTGAAGGAAACTTGTTATAAATACATCTACGATAAATGTCCAGTAGTTGCAGCTGTCGGAGCAACCGAATGTTTGCCAGATTACACAAGGGTCAGGGCGGGAATGTACTGGTTGAGATATTAACATAGTTATCTGTAATTTTAATCTTTATCATTTTAATACAAAATCCAAAAAGTACTTATTGTGAAAAATTACAACAATTTAAAATAATTTTGGTGTACATTTACTGACGTTTTTATGTGGCTTCGTAGTTAGTTTAGCAAAAAGCGCATCAATGTGTTTAGTTTGAAAGCTTTGGTGGTGTTTAGTCTACACTGAGGCCAGATTTTTTTTTCTCTAATGTCACATGCTGTGGACCCTATGTACTGATTTGGGTCGTGCTTAACCAACACTTTATTTAGACTTCCGAATAAATATTTATGATTGCATGCTAAGCATTTGTATGCATCGCCTGCATTTTATAATAGTGTGACGGAAAGATATTAAAGAATTTTTCATTACGAGTCTTGTAAGAGGTGCTGGATGGATCACTGCCTCGTATGATCCACAACTGATAGGTATCGCACTAAAATGATACGACGAGTGGGCAATGTAACAATATCTCCATCGAAGATAATTGGCAATCTCTATGGAACTTCTTAAGCGCTAAGAGACAAAATCTTAGAATATAAAAAAAAATTGACAGAGTAACGCGAACTTTATTCAAAATGGTATATTCTTTAAAGGGCTCTATTATGCTGTTATCGTCCCCAGAAAAGAATGATAGCAACTTTACATTTGGACAAGCTGTTCAATATTATTCTTAAATCATGGAGAATACAAAATCTACCTCAATATTGAAGAGATGCCCGTATTTGCAATATGTATACAGTAAAAGGAGACATATTATACAGTATCTATCAAAGACGCTGAATGGAGAGAGATTCTTTCTAGATACTATTAAAAGCTACCGCTACTGCTAGAAAAGTATAGGCAGCGATCAAATGTATGCAAAAGACGTCTATCTTATGTTGCTTTACGAATCTTACTTAAAGTGCAATGCGGTTTTTAACCTAACAGAGGAACGGTACCTACTTTATCGCTTCGTTGAAGTGGAGAACGTTTTGATCATGTTCTACGCAGCGCACTGTGAGTTGTTTGTTCTCCCAAAGCTTATATATTCTAAGCAGTTGTATCCTATGTAGTAACGGCATGAAGCTAAATTCAGTACGAAAATGTTGCAATATTAGGAATGACAAGTATTTATCAACTAAAATAGCATGACGAATAGCTAAGGCAGCCGCTATTATTGACAGTCTGCGACAAAGCGTTTAGAATTCTTACGATCTTAATCGACAGTGGTATTCTTATATCGAAGGCTCGCCTGCGGCAGCACCATCGGTGTATTGCTCAGTTTCGGTTTACTTAAGCAGCCTCCTGCATTTCAATTTAGTCCTCACGAGTCGCAACCCATCTGCCCACGACCTCATATAGGACTTCGGACATATTTGAAGTCGGATGTGAATGTCCAAGAGTTGTAATAACCACTTAATATCAGGTGTCCTGAATGTTCCTTTTTGTATTCTTTTAAAATAAAAAAAAGGCTACAGACAAAATTATTCATCTAAAAGTCTTGAGTACTTACCGTACGTAACTGCGGTGTTTATATAAAGAAAATATTACGAAACAAGACGAATTTCATCAAAAGTGTTTGCGCTTTGTTTACCAAAAAAAAAATGAATCCCAAACACACACATCCTAAAACTTGTAAGGCATTAATTTAAGTTCTCCTCGTCAAAAAATAGCTCAGAAGGTGTGAACACAAAATACGCGTTTTACGCAAATTTATTTTTATTTTTATTCAAACATCCACAAAAAACCTCAAGTAGGTCGGATGTCCTATCTGAGGTTGCATGTGGATGCGTTGCTGCTCCAGAGGACTAAATTGGAATGCCTCCTGTCCAGTATATTATGCCTAACTACACCCTTCAAACCGAAAGACAGCAGTAAAAGAAAGAAATAAGTGCCGCGGTCGCGCCGCTGCAGGCGAGCCTTCGACATAAGACTCTACCACCATCAAATTTTGACTGTTCAAACTTTAAACGAAACTCTAGTAGCCAATACCTCTGTGCTACGTTCTAAAGCGATACCTCAACATCTGCTGCATGACGTCGGCGCAACAAAGACAAAAATGGCGCCGTTTAATAAAATAAAGGCATAGAATTGTTCGAAAAGATCGCATTGAACGTATCGAGATGTCACGCTAGCTGCGAAAGAGTTGCCCTGCTCCATTACGGGTATGTCTACGCAAGCTTTATTGCGCCCTAAACGTCGCCCACTTACGATTTCATACAAGGTCATCGGATATGGAGAGTAGGAGATTATCATCATAAATATATATAAAAAGATCCCGTGTGCTCGGGAACGGTTTTGTTGTTTTTTCACTGATACGCGGCAAAAGGTTCGGGGACGGAAATCCATTAAGAGAATAAAATTGTAATCCTCTTAAGAGTACAAAAGATGCCATACATAGAAGCAGATACCGCATTGTGAGATCACTATTAGATATGTTGCTGTTTTGAAACAGCTTTTTGAATTATGTACTATTATATACACACAAATGTATACGTACATACCTACGTATAGATAAAATGTAAGTGTGTCTCTATGATAAGTGTACGATAGCCTAGTGGGTAAAAATCGCGATCCCGCTCCAGTGCGTTAGGGTTTCAATCCGAGAACGCGCCTCTAATTTATCGAAATTACGTGCGAATGAAAAATTAATCATCACTTGCTTTAACGGCGAAGAAAACGTGAAATCTGGATTCCTAAGTATTGTCAATATTTTCATAGGCATGTGAAGTCCGCCAATGCACACTTGAATTCCGTGGTGGACAGTATTGCCTTCCCTCTCGTCATTGAGAGGAGACCCGTGTTGAGCAATGCAACAATAATGGTAAATTACTCTGACATGATGATGATTCTACAAGAACTGTATAATTCTAACCTAATCAGTTGATTTACAAATAACTAAAAATTTTCGAAATCGGTGATATAATTAAACTTCAAAAAATATATTTGTGAATCTGCGAAATTTCTAGGAAGATCGCAATACGAAATATGTTTAAAACATATTCAGGCCACTCGCACTTTTGAATTTCAAAAGGTTCACTTGTCGATTTGTTTTAAATTTGCATACATTTGTAGGTATATTGAAGAACGATATGGCCCACAATTTTTGACGGATCGTTACAGTATTTGGCACAGAAAATAAATTTTCGATTAGCTCGCGACTGGTTTCAAATGTATAAAAAGACCCATAATTTCTAAATTCGGCGACCTAA
>DWKW01003311.1:0-10127 GCA_018250115.1 Doberes anticus
TCGGCCCATTAGCTCAGTTGGTTAGAGCGTCGTGCTAATAACGCGAAGGTCGCGGGTTCGATCCCCTCATGGGCCATGGTCAATCACACTGACTTTTAAATACTACTCGCGATTCGATATTTTTGACATTATTAAAAAAATATATTTAATTTAAACACGAATAATTGCATTTGCTTTTTCTGAGAGAACTGTAGTCAAAATTAAAACTATACTTTTTTAAATGACTTACATAATGGTAATTAACAGTTGGTAAGTAACAAAAGTAACAATTAATAGTGAATTAGGACTATTTACTCATTATGCAAAAATATAAAACGTATATAAAAATTTAATGTTCGTTTGTTCAAAACCGCAAATCTCCAAAAGTTATGTAGCTACTGATCGTTTTGAATTGTTTACATAACGTTGAATCTATATAAGAGTCCTTATAATCTATATAAGAGTTTTTTTTATATATTTTTTATCCCAAAGTTCTCACGGGGCCAGAAAATTCATTCGACATACAAATGGTAAATAACACATTTTTTGACTGGGTCCCTGCCCGTCGCGGACATTTCCTGTCAACATTTAACTTTTTGATTACTGTTGTAAATTTTTTATCTCTAAGTGTTATTATTATGACGTAAATACTTCATGTAAACGTCGATGCGGAAAAAGGTGTTACAGTGACTACTTGATCGATGTGCATATTATTATATTCAAAATATACCAGTAATATTTAAACAAAGGTTGGAATATTTGTGATTTTACCTGAGAAGCGATTTGACTATCTGTTCAATAAAATAATTGAGGTGAGTTGATTTTATACTGAATGTACAAAATTAGTTTCTTTTGTTTTGAAAACAAAATATGAGTTACTTTTATTCCAATTGTTGAATTTAACTAAGGCACTGCAAAGCGTGGCCGATATTAGCTAGTATTACATTTAGGTAGATACATCGCAACGAAACACAGCTCAGTGTCGTAGCGGGGGGAGAAGGGACAGAGGGGGCCATGGCACCGGGCGACATGCAAAAGGGGGTGGCGGCAAGCGCCATGATCTTTTCAATTGGAAATACTAAAACATTGACTTCAGAAAAAATCGCGCCCACAATGTTACGTATAGTTTTACTTGTTTTAGAATACATGTAAAGGTTTCTAAGTATAATTTAAGATCCTATTGTACACTCAATTGGCAAATAAATACTTGAATACATTTTATTATTATTTATTGTTGTATGTGCCTAGTTCAAAACCTAACTAGGTTTAGAACAAATGGAGGGCTTTTCAATTTAGCGAGACTTAAAGAGACTACCAAATCAGTAGCACTCGTAACGAGATTATGTACGCTGACGATCTATGCTTCGTTGCGGACTCCGCATGTGGTTTTCAAAATCTGTCATAAGATGTTTAAACGAGTCATGCGTTAAGTTTGGGCTAAAAATAAATGTCAAAAAAACCGAAGTGATGGCAGCTGGGGTTAATGACAATGCACCACTTAATGTGTGTCTTGGAAACAATATGCTAGGTCAAGTGGATAGGTTTAAATATTTAGGAAGCACTATTACACCAAAGTGCGGCTTAAACTTTTTTCCGAAGTTTCGGGCATTTCCCGCTCTGTGTACAGACATCCTTTTCGGACAGGCTTCACGAAGAATTAATCATAGACATCCGAAATTAAATCAGAGTAAAGTAACTTGGATCAGAAGTTTAGTAGAACTTATACACGGATTCGACACTTCGGTGACGAATGTAGAGAGTACATATGCAGTTGTCTATTAATTTGGTCGTAAAAGTATTAGTGCACAGTGAATAATGGTGAAGTTAATGTATATTGGCTTGGTGTATCTATGAAAATGAAAATACTATATTTAAAAAAATATGTATTTTGCTAAACCTAAATCAATAATCTGTTTGTGGGGCAGAACGAGTCGATTATCGATTACTTAAAGTCGCGTAATCGCGTCCATCCGTTAATGTTTGCCATTCTTCATTTCAATAATATGTAGTTATTTTTCAAAATAACAATAATATGAGTAACTAATATCTTGATCTGTTATGAAAGATCTGTTAAGAAATTTCTTTTCCCCAAACCTTATCAGCCACAGTAGATAGCGATATTTCGTAGGTTCTTTAAAAAAAAACACTCAAATCAGCCTAAAAATGTCGGTGCAATCGTTACACATACAAAAATACGTACGCATCGAATGTAAGACCATCTCCTTTATTGAAGCCGTTTAAAGAATGGCAAGCTTACATCGCAATCAAATTATACGAATAATTTTGGCTCGATATTTGCAACTTTTAACACTTTAACTTCGATTTTAATATGATCCTTCGTTAACCTGTTTATGCATTTTGTACTTCCAATTTTAAAATAAAGGAATACACAAACACGCTTAAAGGATTTAAACTAACGATTGAATTCCTGGTTTTTGCTTTGAATGCTTACGATTTCAATTATTAAATTGTAACGGTTGTTCTGAAATTAACAGAATAGTAAACGAGCATGCAGGACACCTGATGATAAGTGGTCACTCCAGCCCATGGACATCCACTTCAAACCTCAAATAGGTCGGATGTCCTATCTGCGATTGTATGTGGATGCGTTGCTACTCGTGAGGACTAAGTAGAAGAGTTGTATAGAATAGATGCAAACATTTATTGTTCTTTAAACATTACTCCTTTTGAAAAAGGGTTAAATCAGGCGGATAGTTAGAAATTGGCGGTGATCCAAAGTTTTTAAGAAATTCCCCAAAAATCCATTTTTAATCAAGAGATATCAAACGACGTCACAATTCAAAAACTTTTTAATTTAGCAATAATTTGTAAGTAATATTTGGATAAAGCTCACAAAAAAACAATAATTTGCGAAATTTGCATTTACAACTGGCGCTACCATCGAATTTATTTCTCTTATACCTAGTAGACAGTTACCGAACTAACTCTTAAAAGAAAGTATCTACTATTTGTGTCTTTTAAAATTTATTGTAAATTTTAAAAAATAAAGAAAGGTAACTATTACATTATTATAAATACTTTTTATTGTTTTAATAAAAGAAGACCTTCATTTCTAACTATAATCATAAAATTTAAACTTTTTATTAAATACGGATAGGTACAGGATATAAACTTCGTAGAAATATAACCACATTACATTACATATTTACACAAAACAATTCCTGTATAACTTTGTTGGCAATTGTTTATAAATACATATTTACTTTGTTTCTACTCCTGTCTAATTTTACAAAATCAATGAAATATTACATTTATATTTATATACAACTAAACTTACATGCTTCAATATATTGTTCAATAAATAAATAAACATCTCTGTGACAGAAGCTTATACAATTGGTATTAATCCGATTTCATTAGCCAAAGGCTTCTAAAGCGTTAATTGATTGCACAACCGGCCGGTCATAAATTTACAAACTTTTATCGGCATACTTCATAAATATTTACATTTCGTAACAGTACAAATAAAAAAATTACGTTTAGTAGGTACACATTTAACAAAATAACAAACTAAGTTTCCGCCCTAAACGCCTTAAATTTATATTTATTTAAAAGAAACAGATTGACTTCAATCCGCAAGCGAAAGAAGCATGAATAGCGACGAGGACAACATCGTTGTAAAAAAAATACTTTTTATAAAATATTCACATATTTTTTAATATTTTGAAAAAGAATGAATGACAGTATGTAATTACTTACGAAAATGATCATCTATCAGACTATTTCTTTAAGAAAGTTGAGTGATAGCCTAGTCGTTTAGCATCTAGAGCACGCCGAGCGTCCCCGTTTGGTAGAGATTAAAATCCCGGCACACACCTCTTTCCCGAAATATCGTCTACTCAAATTTTTGAAATTATGTGCGTATTATGAATTAATTATCACTCGCTTTAACGGAAGTCAGCCAATCCACACTTGGCCAGCGTGCTGGAATCTGGAATATGGCCTAAACTTTCTCATCTCTGAGAGAAGACCCATGTCCAGCAGTGGGACAATAATGAGTTGATAATAACAATATTAGGTAATACAACTATAAAGAAAAATATTAACATCTAGAATTACAAACAAAATAATAATTCAAACCCCAATTTTATTTCCACTCTTCCCGACGACAGAAATCTAACCATAAAGAAATCCCCAAAACATGTAAATACCTAATAAGTACCTAGTCAGACAAATAAAGCCTTCTTTAAGTAAAGTGATAGAAATAGCTATTATTTAGAAAAAAATAAATAAGAATACAGCTTTTTATAATTATCGTAAATTGAGGTATAAATCGGTGGCTTAGAACCTATATTGTTCTGATGAAAGTAACTTAATTCCTTTATTATAATAGAGTATATAAAATGTATTTTTTCAATTTTTACTCAACATTCAACAGACTTAATATATGGCGAATCAGCTACATTATTAATAGACGCAGCGGATGCATGGCCATCGCGACCAGTGATAATTGAAATAACACTTCTGTGTTCTGAGTCACTGTCCCCACTTAATATAATATTGGTTTCTCCAACAAATCCCGAATCTATTTGGTCTTGATTGCCCAACTTTTGTTCCTCAAAGGCTTTTAGACCCAATTCTGTGTATAGATGCTTCGAGTCGTCGAAGTTTCCGAAAAATACGGAATCGGTTTCAACACTTTCACCCCCTGATTCACTTCGTCCGTCACACAGAGATTCTAAATCATCAGTATCCGATTCTATAGGTAAATTAGGTGCTTTATTGACTGACGCAGCTATTTGCTTCGGAATTGGCTCAGATGGTATAAATTTAGGCTTCAATTGCATTAAATACCGCGCTCTACGTTTCGACTCATTAGAATCTGTACTCAAATATCCTGAATCTTCTGTTCTACAAAGTCTTTTAAGATCTACGCGTCTCGATCGAGTTCTAGCGGATCTACGACCTGAACGACGTCCATTTAAATTATTAGTGTAAGGTGAAAACCGGTCTCTTTCTTCCGATGAACGTTGTCTCTCGCTAGGCGGGCTGCCTCGTACCGAATTACTTGTTTTAAGAGAAAAATCTGACCCGCGCCTTTGATTTGGGGGTATCGGTGGTTTAGGATCTTTGTTGCCGTCGGAAGACCGAATGTAATCCTGTATCCTTAGTGAATTCGTATAAGATGTCATATCTTGGTTTCCATATGGAAGACTACTTCGCCTCTCATAGAACCGTAAATCGTTATTTTGTCCCTTCGTTTTAGCTTCATAAATTTGTCGTAAACTACCAATCTTTCTGGTAAAGGCCTCCTCAGGCGGACTCTTATTTTTGTTAGTTTCTGTTTGTTGAAGCTTATGTTTAAAACTACCACCGGATTTCAAAAGAATTTTTTCAACACATTTTTTGGTTTCACGTTTAGGCTTCCTGTCAAGTGTGTCAGGATCAAAGTCTTCATTAACGTTTCGTCTACTATCTATCGGTGAGCCACGGACTTCTATCGTTAAAGCTCCCAGCTTTTCTATGTTGTTATATATTGGTTCTATTGCATGTATGAACGTGTTGTTTGTGTATAAGTGGTTTTGGACAATAGCTTGTACATTAATACTTTGAGAGTTAACATTTTTATCACCCTCTGTTTCATTTAAATCTCGCCAACTTCGTGACAATCGCTCTCGAGATATTTGAAAACTCTGGCAGATATTCGTTTCTTCCTTTTGAACAAGTTCTGATCCGAAATCGAAAGAAAATCGTCTTCGCTTGTTCGTTCGCTCTAAACTGTCACACTCAATTAGGTTTTCATTATTAACGGTTGCTTGTTTTTTATGAAAATCAGATAGAATATTGTCGTCACTTAAATAGTGTGAATCAGCAGCTACTACGGGTATCACAATCTTTGGAGAAATAAGGGCAATCGGCTGAATTTTGATGTTATGAGATTCTTCTGGTTCAATACGTTTACATTTATTTAGCTCACGTATAACAGCTTCCATGTTCTTTTTTACTTCAGGCGGTATGGGTGCTTCTTCATTATTTGATATATCTGTGGTTTGTGGGTGGTCTACGGGGGGTGGAGGTGGTGGAGGTAATCGCTTTCTTATCTTTCTTGTAGCGCGGTTAGAAGGACTTTTTCTTTCTTGCGTTACAATTGTTGCAGATTTAGTTAATATTGTATTTTCTTTATTATGAGGTTCTTCAGGGTTGATTACTTTTATTTTAGTTTCTTTTCCAATTTCTTTTTTACCATTTAGTCTATTTAAATACTCATTTTTATTGGAATCGTTGAAGTAATCTCTTAAAAGAATCTCTGTTACTTTTAGAGTTTGTAATTCTTCGAGTCTTGGCGATTCTCTGACGTTGTTGTGGTCTCTTTCTGGTTGTGGTTCTGGATGAGTAGATATCTCTTCTCTCTCTTCCCTGACCTTCGGCTCTATTACCCTTGGAGTTCCACTCACTTTAGCGACTGATTTCACTGGGCGCGTAACTGTTGCTGCTGGTGACGGTACTTCATCTAGCCATTTTTGAACTATGCTCTGCTTGTAATCATCACTAACACATGTTTTGCATGAATTTGATCTTATTAGTTCTGTAGATTTTTGTATTCTGCCATTACTATCGCATCCTGGACAACCCCCACAATGAATTGCCCTACGGCTATTTTCCCTCTTAAGGCTTATAGCACTAAACCTTCGTCCACGTCTTGCGCATGGTATGTCCCATCCAAGATCTATCGTATGATAGAGTTCTTCCTCTGGTATGTCAGATAGCAACGGAATAAACCTTTTTGATGTCATCTTCTCTTTTGCCATTGACATTACTTCTCGAAGTTTGATTAAGAATTCAACAGCTGCTGGCGGTGGGTTCTGAAAGTAATATAAAAAATAATATTTTTATTTGATTTAAAAAAAGATAACTGCAAGCATCAAAATATATTTGATTATAAAAATAAGTGCCAATTTACCTTTAAAAGCTCAGTTTCAAAGAAAACCGGATTAAAATATAATTTTCTTCTAATCGCTGGCTCCCCGACTGATGACAAGGTTGAAGATGCATTATTTTCGACACTGCAATCGACTATAGAGAGGTCAGAATGAGGTGCTCTTTCTAATTCTGGAGAAGCAGATCGTCGTTGAAAGCGTTCGGTTAAGCACTCGGGGTTCTGTGCTCTTATTGATGACCTGACAGATTTTTTCCTTCGAGAGTGTACAGTTGCCGACACTACGTTAGAGTTTTGATACTGTAAATGAAAAAAGTCGTTACAATTTGAACTACTTACGAGTACGTACTAAGATAAGTTGAAAGCCTTTCTAAAGATTTTAAGTACTTTGTACCTTATGACTGTGAGCAGGTGATGAATCAAGAGTATCTTCTGTTTGCTCACTAACATCAGATAATCCAGATTCGTGCAAGTAGTCGTTTCGCATACTATCCAACTTTAACAATGGATTGGTTTTCAATCTCTGAAAAAAAAAACAGAAAGTTGCATTAACTAGAAAAAGCAGAAGAAATTTGTAAATATTTTTTTTTTATACAGAATTGAAGCATATGCAAAAGTCGACTGCAAGGATTGAGTAACGGACGATAAATATTACTTAAATTTGTAGGAATCAAGAAGGTACCATGCTATCCATATCAATCCTTGAATCGAGCGTCGAACCGTTTTCAGTAGACAAAGTGTTGGACAGATTCATCTCGGGATCTTTATTTTGTTTTTTCTGCTTTTGTTTGTAGTGAATATAGAATATGATTCCCGCCGCGTATACGAAGATCAACATTAGTACGCATACTCCAATCGCTAACGCCTCCAAGACGCTGAGACCATGACCTTGAGTTGCTGGTTCAGTAGTTACGGTTTCACCAGCGTGAAAAGGTATTGAGCGGACATCTGTGAAAAACATATCGTTTATAAACGTCCTGGAGTTTTTTATTTATATTTTATTAATACACCAATGTTGGATATTACAATCAGACCTTAGATAGATTTTTATTATAACTAAAGAGAAAATATGTCACAGCTTCTTTTTCTTCAACCAAATATCGTCGGCTGTATAATAGGGAAAATCAAAATAAAAGAATAGGAAGTAACGTGATTCTCCAACAACAAAATAACATGAAACTCTAAGTCTATCCGAAGTTAGTAAATGCATTACATTTACGCCTTATGACGCATCCATAGGCTATAGTGACGACTACTAGGAAAACAGAAAAGTATAAGGTCACATAACCAAAACAAAACGTAAGGCACCACATGGAACAGTAATAGATAAATTAAGATGGTACCAGGAGTACGTATATACATCGTGCATACCAAGCAAGTTGTTATGGGTAGCGCCTGCGACACGAAACGCAGCGCAGGATGCAGCGAGGCGTGAAGGTGTTGGCGCCGAGCACAGCACGTGTGCAGCGATCAGCCGACCTTCCAGCCGCGCATGGAGCGCCGGGGAACCCCGCCACTGTTAATGAACAAAATAAAAATGGTAGTAAAAGTTGTGTTATTTTTAAAACCTAAATTTTCTCTTTGAGGCTGAGATACTGCCGTTCTCTGTTCGTCTCTTGAGTTCGCTCCTACCCACTGTTTAATACCGGTTGAGATCCTTTGGCTCACCACAAAAAACTTAAGCCAGTAGGGCCAGAAGCAACATGATATTGAGAAATTATTCGAATGCGTATTTACGTAAAAAGATAGCATACATGTAGACTGCAAGTAATTGCTCAAATGAGGACGGTATTCGAAAAATGCAACGGTTTTCTCGAATGTGAGCATTCAACATTTGTTAACATTTACCCCAACCGGGAGTCTTGTTAAATACGGTATGGTACGCCGTATCACGCTTACTTATCGACTGAAACGGATCTAAATGTAAAATATTTGGACAGATTGTACAAATTGCTCCTTTGACGCCTTTTTATTATCACCATCCGATCAATGTGTCGCCTTTCAAGACTAAAAAATCGCGGCTTCCGCTCAATGGAAGGATTTCTTGGCTTAAGCCGCTTCACGTGATAACATCTTGAAGAGCACGAAAACTGTGACTCAGAATCATTTGCTTGACTGCTTGCTTGACTGATAGCCATTAGTTAAGAATCTCGAACATCCACTCCGGTAGATCGGTAGTCAAAATCCCGGCTCGAATCTTTAATTATTTGTAATGATTAAGCATAATTATAATTTATAGTTATATTATTACCTTTGAATTAATCCACGATAATGTCAACGTCAATGATAAGTTTTTACTGGTAAATTTTCCATATAATTGGACCATTCCATATAATTAATTAGCTCGACAACAGTAATACAAACATAATAAAAGTGAATTTCTTAAGATAAGTATCGTAATCTTTATAACTTTTTCGAAACTGGACAATAAAATTCGGCGTTTTATAAAATGTCTCAGAATTGTAAAGGTTTGTAGGTACATAGTTGCATTTATACAATGATATAATAAGTTACCAATTACACGTTTATGCACATTATAGATTTTAGCACTATTAGTAACTTTAAACATATTAGTCGTATGCCTATAAACCGCAGCTGTATCGTACAGTGGTAGTCAAATGCCGGTCTGCTATTCAGACGGTTTTGGGTTCGATTCTCAGCAGAGCAGAATTTTGACTGATACGTTTAAATTTTTGATCCTGGTCTGGGTGTATGTGTCCATGGCATTCATTCATAGAAGTTGGAACGTCTATCTCAAAGTATTCTGCTTAACCACATGGTCAAAAATGATAATGTAAACAGTCAGTTTGCGCAGCAATAGGTGTAGTAGTAGAAAAAGCCCTATATTACCGTATTAGAGACCATGTCATTAGACGGTTCCCGATATACCAAATGTTAGAATGGGACGGTGACAAGTATAGCTTACAGCTCAATATTATCAATACGAGTAATAAAGAACTGGTCCAGGTAACCAGATACACTAATAAGATACGTGTCGAATTTCGGGTGGCTTTTATAAACAGAAATATTTATTGTTTTTTATTCAAAATACTTTAATCTTTACGTTGACATCGATTTACACTTTGAGGAAAATCTCGCAAACAAAATTTTGATAACATTCTGTAATCGTATTACTCTCATTACTGATACTAAGTATGTTTAAGATAATTTTAACGTAACATGCAATATTTATATAAGATAATTTAATTTTTATAGTCAGTTTTATGTATTTCAATGTAAACCTCCATAA
>DWKW01003312.1:0-10125 GCA_018250115.1 Doberes anticus
CGGGTAGGGGGGGGGGGGTAGCTTGTTTTGGTCTTTTTGGCTCCTCGATGCCCCAAAAGAAGGACATCGATGCGCGTACTAATTCAATGGGTGACTGGATTTGGTCTATTTGGTCCCATGATAAAAAAATATCATGACGATATACAGAAATTCCAGTATTGTTTTTGTATTATATTACGATTATAAGCTTAAAAATACACAAAGTATTAGGTAATCGTAAAAAAAATCGACCCGATGACGGAGGGTTCAAATCCGAACGCGCAACTCTAATATTTCGAAGTTATAATATTGGTAGTAAATTATCACTTGCTTTAACAGTGAAATAAAACACCTTGAGTAACTACCAGAAAACACCAGATTTTCTGCATACATGAGCGCTTTCACAAAAAGCATTCGAAGTCCCCCAGCACACACTTGGCCAGCGTGATGTAGTGTAACCTAAGCCTTCTCATCACTGAGAGGAAAGGATAATTGCGAATAGTTATCAAGTTTCAAACGTGATGTTTCTGTTATTAAATTAAAATACAGTAGAAACGCGCCGATATTCCCCAAATAATGTAATTGATTACGGTGTACATGTTATGGGTAAAAGTTATATTTATAAATTCATTAAAAATATTCCTCCACGTGAAGCTGCAAATGAAGGCTTGAGCGACAGTGAGCGGATAGGGGGACAGCTTGTTTTGGTCTGTTTGGCTCCACGACGCTCCACAAGGAGGACGCCGATTCGCGCACTAATTCTACGGAGATCGATAGTGTACCACCCTGCGCCCTTTCACACCCACCGAGAAAGATAATTAAATTGCTTAGTTTTAAAATTGGAACAAAAGAGTACAGAAATATATTTTTTCAATTATAATAGGTTAATGTACTATAATACTTTGGATTGATAATTAATAGAGTTTTGTTGGTGCCTTATAGTTTGATAGAGCCTTATTTCCAATTACGAGACAACAGACACAACAAAGCACTCGCACTAATACAGGATCTAAGTATTCAGGAGTAGCAGCGCATCCACGTACGACCTCAGTTAGGACTTCTTATGTTGTTTGAAGTTGCAGGGTTGAGGAGGAGATATCGATGGTTGAACTACACTGATCATTGAGGTTGTATGAGCATGCTACTCCTTCGGAGTAAAGTCTCCTATCTGGAACGTCTCCTGTCGTCTGCTCAACCACACCCTACAATTCAAAACACAGCAATGCGAGCACTGCTACTGCAGAGTAGTACTATGAATTTCTGCCCTGCGGCAGAAATACGAGGTAAAATTCGTAGGTACTTTTTAAAAATAGGGATACTAGGCTTTCGATTTTAATCATAGCCACCATAAAACCTAACATGTAAATAATAATTTACTTACTTGTATATTATAACACTTTCTTATATCGTACGAAAAAAAAAATTTGTAAAAATTAAAATTACAATATCTTAAATGTACCTACCAAGATTTACTTACTGAAAGTAAACTCCAAGAATACAAGTACAAACAAATTAAATGGAAATGTTTTTACGTGAAACAACCCAGGTGCAATGGCCGTTAAAACTTTAGTGCTCACCGCATTGATGTACCTAACTATCTACTGGAAACGTTTAAATATCCGATACCAGGCCAATAAACTACTCTTCTAATCTGTTTCTTTTATTTAAATCGTGAAGGAAACGAAATTCACTTATGTTAAATTTTTATTTTTATTTTATCCATTTAACATTCAAATACAACAAAACGTAAAACCGTACGTATTTCAAGAAAAATAAACAAAGAGCTCCTTGGAATAACAAGCGAGAAGGAACTTCTATCAAATGAAAGTGTTTCACTGCAGCGGATTCATTTCTTGAGTGAACTTTTGAACGACCTTCGGGGGTGTTACAAGTTTCAGTTACAGTTATAGATGGCACCCCTGCCCTCCCCTGTCTCAAGAAATTTGCATGATTAGGACGAGAGCTGGGTGCATAAAAGAACGAAAACGGGAGGAAAACGACAAAGAAATATTCAACCACTTATCTAAGTTCTAGAAAAGTCTTTAATAAGAACTTATGAATAATAATGATGCTGATTATATTCAATATTAGACTCTGAAAGTTAAAAATAGTTAATCTATTAAAAATAATTAGAACGTTTCAATTCCTTAATACTAAACCACTACCAAATAGCAAATTATCTCTTTTTACAGTATCAACTGTATCGCGTTATTGTAGACATGTACAAAACCAATAGGAGCGGGTTTACATTCCGAAATTGGATTCCACAACAAAGGGACATCAAAGAAGCTAGCAGCACGCGTGCACGCCAACATAAAGACCGGCGGTGCAGGGCCGAGGAGTGTGCGTCCATTCCCCACCCGGTGGGGGCTGCCGAAAGTACGGGGTGGTAAGCGCCTCACTCACACCCGAAGATGCATCGAGTTTCTGGACGAAACCACACCGCCGCCTGCGAGTAATTGTAATGAGTTTTCCACCTCTATTTTCTTTATTGATTCATCGGATATCGACGGTTAAAACAGAATATTAAATTTATGATTTTCATTGCACGCACACTCAAACGACCCGTACGGCACAGTGGTCAACTTACCCAACTGTCATTCAGAATTCACAGGGTGTTGGGTTTGATTCCCGGAGGAACAGTTTGTATTATGAATTTAGTTTTCTGTCTTTGGTCCGGGTATACTTATATGTTATTTTCTGTGTGTGTCCATAGTGACCATGTCAAAGGAAATACTTCTGTGGAGCTACGAGGGTAAATCGTTATGAATTATTTTACATAGCTAGTAATATTAATGCAATTTTTTGTTTATCTTGTTAAACTAGAACCATTGTTTTATGTAAACTAGAATTCTCAAACATTTAAGCTATTTTTTATATAAGAAGCCTTATGTTCCTGACGAACAAAGACACTTTTTCATGTTTACTTATGTTTGTGTGCCAGGTCACAAATTTTTGGAAAGTTACTATCTCTTTATTTGAATAGATAAATAACGAAATAAGCATCTATTCTAACTTTTTCAAAGTTAAGTAGTTCAAATCAATGTACATATCCTAGTGTGGGACCAATGCTCTTGTTTTATATTTACTTATTCTTTCTCTAACATGAATAAATTTGTATTATTTATTATTATTATATGAAAATGATGATGATTTAAATCATTATTTTATTTTGTAGCTCTGTATACGACCGGTGTCTTACCACAATGGCGAATTAAATGTTTTTTGTCACCAGAAAGTAGGTTAGGTTGCTGTAAATGATTGTGTTTTCTGTGAAAAACATTTCGATTTTTAAAGCTCAGTATAGGTGTTAATAACTCCGTAATAAACTATAGGGTTTTAGTAATTCTGGAAGTGGAAGTTAAACATAAATATAGAGTTATGGAGGATCGAAAATCGGTCGACGTGTTTCGTATATCACATATCTAGCTAGTGTGTCTCTTGTTTTTCGTACTTGCTGAGGCACTGGCGTGTATTTTTAGGTATATTACGTAAAACTAAAGCAGCACACATATAGGTACATATTTTAAAGTGAAAAATTGCTTAGCTCCAGCTATGATACATTTGCCCAAAGCACATACCTGTACAATACAGTCACGACATGACCGTGTACCGATAAATCGCATTATAGCTCACGTGCAGCGAATACATTTTTAATCTTGTTTCTTTTATATTATCCAGCTTAGAAAAGCTACAGCGTACCTTGAGAAGCATGAGACAAGAACTAAATGAAACTAGGTTAAGGGAAGTTGCGATTTCCTAATTTGTGAAACTGAAACCATAAAAACTAACTTAATATTATGTGATTCTCTTTAACATCTAGGCTTTCATCTGATAAATTAACAACTGATTACAGTAGTTAACTGCTTAATTGGACTACAAACAGAAACTTAGTAAAGGATTCTGCTCTTTAATTGCATAATAAACAGAGCAACATGAGATCAAAGGGAGCACGTTAGCAAACATAGCAGTACATATAGGTATGTACAATAATGTTACCAAAAACAAACAGAACTTGCCGCGGAAACGTTAATAACGCTCACGTTGGCATCCATAGCTCTTTTCATTCGGCACGAGCCGCGCAGGCTGTGTCAAAGCACGTAATTAGTATTTAGGAAGGTGGTAAGAAAGGAGAGGTCGTGGGCCAGACGTCGGGTATCGATCCAGCGACCTGCCCCACGTTCCCCCTCGCCAGGGTGGGAGTAGGGAGCCACGCACATCGAGCCACCAATTGACACACTTAAGGTAATACTTGGCACTTACGACGTTGCCTTCTTTACTTTGGCCAACGAAGCCCGCCTGTCGTTTAAACCTACAGCTACGTGAAGCTTTCGAGAACCTTATGTAATCTAACAACGTACCGGCACATGGACGAGTGTACCTAAGAGACTGTTATTACGTATTAATGTACGTGCAAGCTACCCGGGACAAATAGAAGCCGAACCTGCATTTACGTCCCACTAATTTAATATTTATTTTATCTCCACAATGTTTCGTATGCCAGGTACAAAGCGCACTGGAATAGCTGAAAGTTACAGAAAGCTCGACCCAGTTGGCTTTGAGCCCGCTGGTAGGTCGTAGCAATACGTAGTAGTGCTATTACTTAACCTTGAGTGAAACAGATGAGATACTTTTGCCGTTTAATCATTTCCACCGAGTGTGCAAGTACATTAATCATTATAATGGTCATAAAATCAGTTGTAACAAATATTACTTTCCAAGCAATACTCAATTTACAATAACAAATAAGTTTCAATTATACATATAGCTGATTACCTAAATCACCACCATATATACAAGTCTCTATGTTTACTAGTATAACATTTCTTACTTATTGTGACAATCTACAGAAATTCGAGAGGGCGGATAGACGTCATATTACTAACAATAGCTAATTGCAAATATGTATTTACATTTCTTAAAATTGGTGCTTAGTTTACTCAGTAATTGTCATAACTACACAAATTTTTATTATAAATTACATTGAGGTTAATATAAATATTAGCTTGCATAAAATGAACTAAATGAACTTCGTATAGTGAATTTTCTTATTATTATTTTTTGTTATAGTGTATTCATAAGTAACACATGAGTGATAAACAATACTTTTTTAAATTACGTTTATATTTTAGACATTACTTCTGTAATGTCAAGAACTTGTATCTAATGTAAAAAACAACCGCCGAACGTCCCCTCTCAAAGTATTATCTCGAAATAAATGAAATGTTTCTGAAAGACCTTTGATAGAACACAAAAAAAAGTTTAGAACGCTAGAAGGGCAAGCATTGTATAAGTATTGTATAGATACATTTCCTTTTAGCGCTATATTCCTTTGGCTTTACCAAAGTTACGGGAAATAAAAAAAAACGCTTCAAGATCTACTTTATCCCTCTAACATTGTCTATTTCATGACATTGTAAGGTCCTATTTATATAATAATGATGAGAATAAGAATCTACAAAAAAAGTTTTGTTATTAAATATGCTAAAGTTTCAACTCAGCATTCTAATTTCCTAGGATATATAATATAAAGACTAGTTTAATTTTGGTAACGTCAACGTTTCTCTCCCGAACTAAACTCTACGTTCTTTATAAAGGCAATTTCCGGCAAAGGAATTACGGGTGAAAATAAGCAGAGCACGCAGATTGTCCGGAGCGACGTCGCGTCGGCGTTGCACTTTGGGGGGCTCCGGGGACGGGTTAGACACTAGGGGGTGGCAGGGGTGGTGTAAAATCACCCGCAATCATTTATACCCGAACTGCCTGCAGAATTACTAGCTGTCACTAAATCTCTGGAAAATATACCAGTCCCATCAACATTACCGCTCTAAAATGAACTCATCTTTTATTGTAGAGCGCTAAACCAGCAATGGATGTTGTCCAAGTTCAGATTGCCATACAAGGTGAAATTTGCGATATAAGACGAAAAAAGTGCACCTTTAGCATCGTATGCTAGATAAAATTTTCCCACGGCAGATCAAGTCAGTTTCAGAACTATTTATTTAAGCTAATGAGTACTAGCTTAATAATAAAAACTATTGTCATTTATATAATTAAAAGCATCGTTAGTGAAAAGCTAAACTAGCAAATTGCTATTGCTTCAACTACTTTAATTTAGACTTTACAAGTTAAAAACTTGTAAAGTGTATTTAAATGTTACTATTCACAAATTTCTACTCGACTTCAAAGCCTTCGTAAGAACGTGTTAACGTTACGCTTATTCATTAGATTTTAAAGAAAACCTGGATAAAGGAATATAAAAATCAAAATACGACTGAATTAACCAAATGTGTTTTGTCCGTTAATGATGAAATCCATTAAAAATGTTCCTTTAAGTTTTCACTATAAAAATATATACATAAGTATATACGGTCAACATGAAAGCTAACAAATCGAGCAATTGGTAAAAAAAAATACCATTTTAATATAAAACTAATCCAACCACAAGCTTCTAAATGGCCGAAGTACAGTAATAAAAGATAAACATTCTGCTGCACTACAAACTATTTACTTCGACGAACCTGTAACCGAAATTTAATTAACGATGAGAGCTACCTATCTACTCATGTAACTAAGGCAGTACGAGGCCACGTGGAGATGCGACAGCGCTATTTGTGTCAGGAGCCTGCATCCGTGACCTACTTCTCGAACACCCCAAACCCCGTTGCCGACACTGCCGTATACTTTGGTCTAGGTTATGTCACACTGTTTCAATTTTATAAGTTTGTAATGCTCGGTTGCTAAAATTTGTTGCTATCGGATATACAGAATTATATTTTGTTACGTACCTTAATAGTTCGTTCGGAGAGGTCTTAGTTAATTAGTTTTAGGCATAACATTAACAATTTTTGTGACAAAATCGTTACCATTCCGATTTGACACACAAAAATGTGATGGGAGTACTTGTTTAAATGACGAGTAGTACGTTTCAATAATGATATCTTTTATGGGTCTCGTTCACACCCTGGGCACAGTAGCTAGTTGATTCCTCTAAGTACGGTATAATTATGATAGATGAAAATTTATAAGAAACATTTACGTAAATTAGGTTTTGTATCAATAAACATCATAATTCCTAATTATATAAATAAATTGAAAGTTTTTGAAGATGTTCGGATGTTCGTTACTCTATCACTCGTTAATAATGTATTTTTTTTTTATCCTAAATCTACGCGAACTGAATCGCGAGCATATTACTATTATTATTATGATGATATTGAAAAAATAAATTCTCTAAACTCTAATCTAAAAAAATGTTCTAATCTTAATATTATCCTTTACCTACTGCAGTCAAATACATATGAGAACTATTATTTATATTTTGCCACTTTCAGGAAATTTCAAAATAATTTGTATTTGATCATTGTGGCATAACGTGGTTCAATTTAGGCAGAAGCTAAGTAGGTAAACGTGTATGAAGCGGACGAGCTTGGGATTTGCTTCTAAACAGTTCTATCAAAGTATATAATCGATGGTTCGACTGAACTTTTACATTCCATTTTGTCTCATCTATACATGAGCATATTATTATACAAAAGCGTTAGGTGCTTTTTAAGATTAAGATTCTTATCCTTACTCTACTTTTACGAATAGTTAAAAATGAAATATTTATAACACTTGATATCGACTTGATATATTATTATATCATATCAAGCAACCTACGCTTTTTTCACTATAACACTTTTTTTTTTTATTACTAACTAAAAAATATTTTTAGTTTTTTTAGTTATTTTTAGTTGGGAATGCTATCAAAACGTGTTTTTAGGGTTTTTAAACTATAATTTATTTACTTATTTTTTAGTCTTGAAACAAACTTAAATGAAATAGTATCCGAGAGACCAATTTTTTGGTATACCATATTTTATATGACAACAGACTTATATCTAAATGTATTTCATTCATGTTCTCGTAATCTAACCATTTCATCTAATGCATCACCATTACATGCGGCTCTCCCCGTTAACTTTAAGCAAACTTTAACAAGTTCTTCTATTTGGCTACCATACAACATTTCATGACCTTCTCGACTGAGAGCCATATAAGCGTGTCCGACATCAAACAGCTGAGAACCCAGGTCCCTATATAACTGGATAATCAGCCGTACAGCTTTGCATTTTGTGTACGGTCGAAAAATTAATATATCCTGACGATCCTGAATGGGATATCAGGACGAATATCCTGACGATCCTGAATGGGATATCAGGACAAAGTTATTAAATTATTATGTTGTCATCGGTCCTTAAGACGTGTGCGTAATTTTCAATCAAATCGGACAACTAGACGTGGGTAAAAATAACGTTGAAAGATTCCATTATATACTCGTACGTACATAACAACCAATAAAAGACTTGTTTCAGCATTATTCAAAATACGTCAAATGAGGTTGCAAAATAGAGGATGAATTAACAGAATTATATTATTTATTTATTCGGTTACGTAGATATTGTTAAACTTATCTAGGATACTCTGCAAATAAAAGCAATGAAACGCGCACTTCATAATTTCACTTTATAACTTTAAGTATTTATAATATTTGATTATTTTTTTTACTTCAAGTTTAGCAGATCTGTTCATTTGAGAGTAGGCAAATAGGTGAAAGGGTGAAATTGATGTTGTAAGGTTATAAGAAAGTCCTATGTGTTTCAAATGAAAGGTATGAACTTGTTTATATAAAAAAAACAGCCGATAACCTTGAATTGATTTCATTTCAGGTAATTTTTTGTCCTGTGAATATGGTCTTACCTTCTCAAATGGGACTTTTATAATTACATTTCTCAATAATTTTGTTATTGAAGAAATACTTAATATAAAACACCTATATAAATGCTACAACCTAGGTACCCTATTTTTATTTTAAGTAAAAATATATTTAGTCACGTCATTGTAATCGTGTGAGACAGTTAGAAGACTAGCAATTTGTGTGCAACAAATTACTTGCTACCCACGTCGAAACTTGCATGCGTTTCATAGTGCAAACCCCATTAGTAGCCGATTTTTCCCGAGATTAGCCAATGCGCGCACGGCATCGCTCAAATTAGCATGAGTAATGAACGGTTCGCGCCGCTGGTGTCACGATTGCCTCTAATTACAATATCTAATTAAACAGAATATCATAATAATCGCATGCGCTCACTGTTCCGACCATCAAATTAAACGCACTCGCTTCGCTCGTTCCCTGAATTCGACTCATAATAATAACACTTCAATTGCTGTTTCGGTTTCGGCTTACTTATATTTTAACCGTAATCTCCTGGTTATAATGAGTTATTTAGTATTATATATACTACTTAACTTAGAGCGGCTAGACGGTATTTAAGTCAGTAATAGTTCAAGTTAAATAGTTAGAGTAGTGAGCAATAGTTTAAATAAGAAACTTGACCGCTCGCTCCGATGGGCCGGGATTCAAATCCGACGCACGTCTAATTTCTCGAAATGATGTGCGTAATAGAAATTAATTCACCTGTGTGTTCACACTTCACACTGTGTGTTGTGTTGTTTTCAAAGGTACATAAAGTCTGCCAATCTACACTGGCCAGCCTATAGGACTATAGCCTTAACTCTCATGTCTGATAGAAAACACGTGTCCAGCAGTGTGACAATAAGTTACTTACCATAATCACTATTTTGAGGTCTCTGAACACTGTACTATTTTTGAAGTTATCCTTCTTCAGGCGCGTAATTAAAACAATAGTGAATTTTACAAATGAACGCATAATTCAACAAAAGATTACAAGGATGAAGTTGCTTGCTAAAATTTCCAATATATTATAAAATACTCTGTGATCTACTTTAAAAAAGGTTATTAATTATAGGCAACTAACAAAACTTTACTGTGCGCCTCATTCACAAGCTCAAAGTCAGCGAGCGATGGAGAGAGCTATGCTCGGTATTTCTCTACGTGATAGTCAGAAATGATGAAATCCGTAGACGAACGAGGTTCACCGACATAGCTCTCAGAATAAGCAGGCTGAAGTGGCAATGGGCCACATCGTTCGACGGACCGATAACCGCTGGGGAAGAAAGGTCCTCGAATGGCGACCGCGTCTCGGCAAAAGGAGTGTAGGGCGCCCTCCGACCAAATGGACTGATGACCTGAGGAAAACAGCGGGAAACCGCTGGATTCAGAAGGCGCAGGACCGGACGGAG
>DWKW01003313.1:0-10123 GCA_018250115.1 Doberes anticus
ATCGACCCACAATATTTAAAAGAACAAAGAAAGAATCGGTTTCCAAAACCACAGGAGATATAACTGTTGAGCCGCTAAGTCCCGACAGCGTCAAGCCGACAGACCCCGCTGGAGAGTTCGTAGCATCGACGTCGTCTCCCATCAGGGAGGACGACAACACCTCCATTAACTCGATGAACATGAGTAAACAATCGGGGTTCTTTGACATATCATTCGCCTCCATCCGCAGCTCCCGAACCGCAAAGTCGGCATCGAAATTACGTAGGAGCGTCAAATCATTCACCGCCTCATTCAGAAGCGAAAGGAAGAAAAAGTACGAGAAGCGGGCTGAACGAAACACCGTTGCGGTGGATCCGTGCCACCTACCTTCGGATTTGTGCAACGTTTCCACACCTAAAAGAGAACTCGATAGAATGAATTTTGACATATCGCCCGTCCAAGTGGATACGGTGGACAGTACTGATATGAACACGCCAGTGAGGGACGAACGCGAGCTTGATGAACTGGACGACTCAACGGTGTTTAAGACGCCGCAGAGCATATGGCTACGCGCCCAAAGACACTCAGTGTGCGTCCCCTCCGTCCCCGCGCGCCCCGCTCCCGCCCCCGCCCCTGTGCCCGTCGCCGCCGCGCGCGCCCGCCCGTCGCCCGGCTCGCCGCCCCTCACCCGCGACGCCCGCGCCATATCGCAATGCCATGGACTATCGCTGCCGGTACTAACCCCATTTAATTCGATACTGCTAAACGTTAGATTGAGCTTGTTACGCCGTAGTGAACCTTAACGGTCCATCAATAGAATAATTTTGACAATCATTATCTACGTTCGAGACGTTAATCGATCTCGAATTCTTCGCTATTTTGCATGTCTATAACAGAAACTTAGGCGCTTCATAGAGTTCGCACAGAGGAGGGTTATATTTTATTCATTATATTATCGTGAGATGTAAATGAGACATATAAAAAATCAGGCATTTATTATTCGTTGAAGTGGCTGTTTTTTTAATATTGATGTCCTGTTGACAGGTAGTGGACGAGCACAATACTGGTGTAGCGCCGGATTGCTCGCCGCGCGTGCACGTCGTGAAAGCGGAGTGGTTCTGGGCGTCTGTGCAGAACGAAGAAGCGCAGGACGAACAGGAATATCTTTTCAAAGATGTAGGTTTATCGGTATTCAGTTAATTTTTGTTCGAGTTTTGCTACATCTGAAGACTAAGTTGCAACAACGCAACGCAATGTAAGTGCTGAAGCTCAAAAGCAGAATTAAGTGCTTGGTATTAATAGAGTGATAAAAACTCAGATTCGACGATTTTATCCATAGTTATCAGTCGAGAACGACTTACATGTGAACTTTGAAAATCAATTTTATTATACGTCTTTCTCGATGAGCTATAACAAACAAATTCAACTTCGTTTATCTTTCAGTACCTGGACGAGGTGTCGCGGCGGTCGTCGGTGGGCAAGGCGTGCGGCGCTTGCGGGGCGGAGGAGGCGAGCGCGAGCGGCACGCCGACGCAGCTGCAGCGCCTGCGCAAGCGCAAGCTGCGCGGCGGCGACGCGCCGCTCAACAGGCGACGCTCCTCCGTTGGGGACGCTGTGTTGCTCAGTCTCTCCAACAACCTGCTGGACTGTACGCCCTCGCCCGATGGCAAGCAGTTGTTGGAAGGTGAGAATAACCCTCCTTTGTCGTACGTGTTACAGTAGTTATTCGTGTACCATAGCTATATTAGAGAATTTGGAAATGTACACATCTGTATTGTCACACAACACGCTTCATTTTCGATACTGATAGTTTCTGACCTGTCTGAGATCTTTTCGAAGATTTACCGAGTGCTACTTGGTCACAAAAATAGCTGAGAACGAAAGTTATTAAAGAAATAACTGGTCTGTTCTACATCAAAACATTAATGAATCAACATAAAGTTTTTGTTGCTTTGTTTAGTGGGCTTTGCCTTTTAGTAATGTGAAAACTCATTTGTTCTCGTATACATTATCGCTCAAATTAAACGCCGATAACGAAACAGGTTAAATATGACAAAAAAACAGAAAAGAAAATATTTATTACTATAACAATATATCCACTATTGCGACATTATTGCGACTACATTTGCCCATTATTTGTTTGTAGAATCCGAAGTACCCGATAACGTAGTGCGAAAGTTATTATCGCCTCGCCAACAAGTATTTATGGAGCTATTACAAACTGAATCAAATTATGTCGGCATCTTACATACAATAGTCAATGTGAGTATGTTTATTTATAATGTTACTATATTATTTATTTAATAAAGGAAGTAGTTTAACTGTTACAAAGAAATAGACTTAAATTTATTCTTCATATTTATATTTTTTAGATGTTCAAACAACCATTAGAAGAAATGGTTGAAGAGGACCCAGATAACAGCAAAAACCAAGCATTGCTCAATAATACAGAACTTAAAATTATATTTGGAAATTTACCGCCTATATATGAATTGCATCAGTAAGTATATTATAATTTTTTTATTATGTTTTAAATTTAAAGAAGCACGTTAGAAAACGAAAACTAAACACATTGGAGACATTTAATAACATCTGTTATTCACAGATACAGTATTTAAACATTTATTCTTATCCTACATAGTTATTGCTAAATAATATAAAAAGTGACTACATAAATAGACAGACCTGTTAGCACGATTAGTTATTTTAACTACGCAAAGGATTTTGATGCAGTCTTCATATGCAACTTCTAATTTGAAATTCCTTCTCTTTTTTTTCCCTTCGAGCGGCTAAAACTGACTAAAAAAGTGTACGAAACACAAAATTTACTGAAAAATTGTTATTCTCATAATGGATGCATCACTAGATTTATTTACATTTTAAGCAGTTAATCAAATTGTATTACCACATCATTTAACTTAAATATTGGAACACAGAGACAAGTGAAGAGATATATAAATATAAGCAATATTACAATATCTGAGATCAGTTATAGCATAGGCTAGGCCCTAAAGAACTCTGTCAAACGTTTACATTTCCATAAACGCCTAATCCACTGTCGTAGGGATCTTCGATTGGTTGGTATGGAAGTCGTAATATGACCATTGGTTGGCTAATCGGGGGGTTGTAATGATTTTCCGTAGATTAAAATTAAAAAGTACATAAGGTATAGAAAAGTCAAGTGAATCTAGCTTAGCGAAATTTAGTTGATAGCCAATGATCGTTCGAAATTCCCACCAATCATAGATTGCTATATCAAAGATTTAACGTTTGTACAAATAGGCAGCTTGCCACACATATTGATGCAATATTTTCTTTATACTCATCAGACGGATGCTGGAGGAGCTGCACTACGCACAGGCGCATTGGAGCGAGGAAGTAAGCATCGGGCGGCTGGTGCTCAAGTACACGCCCGACATGGTGAAGGCTTACCCGCCCTTCGTCAACTTCTTCGAGAACACCAAAGAGATGCTGCAGCAGTGCGACCGTGAGAACCCCAGGTTACCGTCTTCGGTTGATCACTTGTTCAGAATAATAAGTTTACATTTTGTTGTATCCTATGTAGTCAGTGAACAAAAATTGTTGCCCAACTTATAACTATTTGTATTCTGATATTTCAGATTTCATGCATTCCTGAAAATCTGTCAAACAAAACCTGAGTGTGGCAGACAAAGTTTACAGGAACTCTTGATAAGACCAGTGCAGCGACTACCTAGTATAAGTTTGCTATTGGATGGTGAGTGGAAGTTTGTTATATTAATATTTTAACTTTGCATTTGATTTCAGTAGGTATATAATATGCCACCAGTATACATTATTAATGATGACTGTTTTTGGTGCAGCTATTAAGCTATTTTAATAACATTATTTTCTATCGATTGTATCGTGTGCGACACATCATAGCTTTAAATATTCATTGCTAAACACTGTGACATCTTTCAATTCTACATTACCATTATTAAAGTTATGCTCCTTAGAGTTATTGTAGTGTAGAGGTTCAGCCAATTCTCAAGCCCATTCAGCCAATGTTCAAGATAAAGATTGCCAATATTCAAATTCAAATAAGACAAATATTGGTATGGATGTTCATATTAAGTCGGAAAAGCAGAGGAAGCAACAAAAATAGTTGCTATATTACTTAGGTGTATTTTAAAATTTCAGTCGCTAGTAGTTCCTACTTTGTTACATATACAATTTAAACCTTACTTGCACTCAGACATACTGAAGCACACGAACAAGAGCAACCCTGACCACTGCGCGCTGGTGTCTGCGCTGGCGGGGCTGCGCGAGGTCATGTCGCACATAAACGAGGACAAACGCAAGACCGAGGGGCAGCTGCAGATGTTCGACATATACAACGATATCGACCAGTGCCCTGTGAGTATACATCTTTGTGTGAGTTTTATTGACTGAGCGGCGAGCAGGATGGCAGCTCAAGTGCGAGGGGTTAGTAGGTTTTTTTTTTTGTGAAGTTAATCAAAATATAATGTGTATGAACAAGTTATCGGTAGTATAATTTTTTTTTGTTTAAAGGCATATTTCGTGATTTTTAGAAATTATGGTCCACAACCGCTTTGAAACGTTAAATTAAAAAAATGTATATATTTCCTTTGCAGCCACACCTTGTTTCCTCACATCGATCTTTCGTCTCACGCTGCGAAGTCGTTGAACTTTCCAAGGAGCTATCAGGCAGAGGAGACCATCTTGTACTATTCCTTTTCACAGACACTATGGAGGTTTGCAAGAAAAGATCTAAAGTAAGTAACGCGCCGTGATATTAACGAAATATGCTAATCATACGGTGCCGTAATTGGATTTGGAAATAAATCTGTACTATTTAATTATTTTCGCTCTTTATAGGCGTTCAATAGTAAAAGTCCCACAAACGGCACAGGCACGATGCGGATAGGGTCAAGTAAGCCTTACAGGCACATATCGCTCATGCCACTGAGTACTGTAAAGCGCGTCGTCGATATTAGAGAAACTGAAGGTAATATATAAATTTTTCTACTATCTACAACTTTTTTAAGGTCTGATTTTTATAATTTTTACTGGATTTCTTTCTTTTTTAATTAAAATGTTCACATGTAACGTCTTACTTATTTTCAGAATGTCACAATATATTTGCGCTGATGTGCCGAAGTAATCAAGAGTTAAAGGAAAAGCTATATTCATTCACGATAACTGATGAAACAGTAGAAAAGTCACATTTCCTCCGGCAATTGTGCAGGCAAATGGCAAACACTGTTTGTAAAGCTGATGCGGTAAGGCACATTACATATTTTAAGTGTATATCTTTTTTTATTTCCTAGTGGTTTGATTTGCAAATAAGAAACTGTTCAATATTAAATCTTAAGGGGTGAGCCCAGGCGTACTCCTACCAAAATCAATTCTAAATTTCAAACAGCTTACAAATTTGTACCATACTGGACGAGCCATATTATTATGTCTCGGTGGTTAACACGCTGTCCTGCCACGCGTAGGGACCTGAGTTCGATCCCAGTGCGGCAGAAATTTTAATGCTGAATTTGTATTTCTGTTCCTTGTCTATGCATACTTGTTTTTGTGTGGCCATGGCTTGCGCAACACACAATCACATTGTGGGGCTATGAGTTTGCGTATGATTAAAATACTCACGATCTCCTGTGTATTGGTATAGGATAAGTTCCTGACGAGTTTGGATTCACATCAGTTGGGCATCGATACAAGTGACTTCGCGCTCAGTACGCTTTCAAAGGTCTCAAAATTCGCCGCACGCACCAGGATCAAGGTAGGATAGGACTTTTAAATCAATGCATTTATATAATATATAATATTTCGTAAATAGAATGTAGACTGTACATGAAATAAATAAGAAATCTTTTAAGCTGAGCATGATTTAGTACATATAATTATAACAATGGGTCATTATTATTATTGTTGAATGCTATATTTCAACTATAAAAGTAATTATTTATGTACTTAAGGCATGATAATAAATCTAAAATATCGCTTTCAGTATACATTTGCATTAAATTGAATGATTAACATTTAATTATCTGTCATTACTGCAATACATTAAATATCATTTAATGTAAAAGATAAATATAAGCACGTTAAAAAATACCGTCACATAGTTTTAAAATATGGGGTGAATTACATTTATTGTTAGTGTACAAATGTAATTATTGTTATGCATAGAATATGAGAAGTTATTCAAATGCACTAAAAGGGTCGGCGCAGATGGAAATGTATTGACGTCTAAATTTCTTAATTTTGACGTTAACCAAATCCTACATTCATTATATCAGCCTTTAGTGCGTTTATATATTCCTGCGCAGACTACAGACTTCTAACCTAAATAAAAGATAACTTAAGCAAAAAAATATTTATTCTAGTCTTCAAGTTATGTAAGAAGACATACTTCAAATATTTTATTTATTTTGTGAGTATATTTATAAGGGATGCGGTCAGTCCTTGGATGAATATCGCAGTAGTCTCCGAAGATAACTCGTATTTTCACCAACCTGTTGTAATTGGTGGAGCCTGCTTCCTGAAGTTACGGGAAGAGGTTCCTTCCTGGAACTATTCCAGTCATAAATAATAAAATCTCCTTAAATTGCAAAAAAAAAGAAAACAAAAGGAAAAATTGGATCTGTAGTGTGCGCAGCGCTTTCGCGCAATACACAGTGCAGTAGGTACGCGGTGAGAGCGGTGACATGTTTAGTGGCGGCGTGTGTTGTAGCTGGAGGCGATGGCGGGGCTGGGCGGCTGGCTGCGCGCCGAGCCGGGCGTCGGCCTGCTAGACACATGGGTATTGCGCGCTCACTTACTCGCACAGGTCTGCCTCTCCCTCGCCCGTCACTCGCTTCACCCTCACCCTCACCCGCAACGACCTCATTCGCTCACTTGCCGCCCGTCACACGAATACTTATCACGCCACATGTAAACTAGTCGCAATTGCCTTCTGCCAAATGGTTTTTTCATCGGTAAATTTAGAAAAATTATATCGCTGTTTTTCTTCAGTATTTCCTCTTACTGGATATCGATGTTTTGTTTTGAGTCTACGGGTTTTTGTGTTTCAGTGTCACGTAACGTCGTCTGCTACAGTTTTACTGACCCAAAACTTATCTAAAAATATCTAAACTGTTGAGAAATGAACCTCGTCCTTGCATATTTCCTAGATAACTCATTAAACTTTAGCAGCGTTATTTCGAATATGAATTAATATCAAAAACCTTAATCCTATAATACAGCTGCCAGTGAGCGTGCCATACCTTAAGTGTTAGGTCTATTTAATGACATTTTAACTTCTTCATTCATTAACTTGTATTGTTTGCCATGGTGCTGGTTAATCTATTTTATTTTGTAATTAGTATGTAAGGCATCAATGACTTAATACTTATAATACTATAACAAGGTATGAAATGTATGTAACAAGATATTAACAATGTGATTATTAAATTAAAAAATAAAATTAAATAAATTATCATAGTTGCATTAACTACGTTTTTTACTAAATTCGATGGTGGTAAAAACAAACACATTACACGAGCCGTCCTCGCCGGCGAGGACGTAGACCCGCGTTCTACGGGGCAGGCATGCGGAGTCCCCGCATGAATGTCCTCTACCGACCATCATTGTAATAAACACATCGAGTCTCGCAAGAGACGCCCTCGGGTCGGTCGCACAACCCCATAGCAGCCCTCTTCTTTTCGGAACGGAGATGCGTATTCAGGTCGAGGCTTCCACGCCAGGTGCTGTCTCTCACTCCTACCCCTCCCCCACTCACATAAGTCTGGGTGAGCCCTTAGCCCCACAAAAACTCGGTGAAGCTGAAAAGGCCGTATGGCTACCAGCATAATTATGACATTAGAAGAAGAAAAAAAACTTTACTCCTTCGGCAGTATTTAAGTCTAACCATATGCTTTCAAATGTGAAAACCTCCATTCAAATCTATTCAGTAGTATTAGCCAGATATAAGCGGAAAAAAATATGTATTGTTCCGAGTCCACTACATAGTCGATATCAGTATTCAATGTACTGACTTGGATTCTTTAAATATAGATAGATATTCTTATTATCTATCTAGATAATACTATAGATAAATAAACAAAACGGAGTAAAACTACTGAAGCAGGTATTAGAAAAACAGAGTCCAAGTTCTTGTCGTTCAATGTTGACGCCTATTCGGACTGTGTTTAATATAATAGCTAAGGTAATTATTAATGAGATTGTCCCATATGAAATGCATAAGTTCCAGCCATTTATATTGCCTTACTCTACGTGATTATACCTATGTCGGCTTATACAAATGGCATTTTAAATTTAAGCTTTGAACGTGCACGGACGTGTACAGATAATAAAGGAAAGTAAGTCCATATTTGTATTTTTGTGCACAAATTTGTATCGATTTCTATAGTTTTTTTTTCTTCTATGAAGTGTGAGTTACGATTCATGTTTGTAACAAAATGAAAGTCCAGTGAAAGCAAAGGAAGCTGCAACCTGTAGGATTTTATTGTTGAGACTGGTTCCGATGCGCGGCAATGGGACAAAATAAAGCCCTCGGCGATTTAATTGTTAAGCTGTTTACTGTCAACAAAAGACAGATTAGTGAAACAAAGCACAGCGCTGCATGCTGTGAGCGAGTTTGTGGATACTCTATCGAAACTCCTCTGTTCCGAGCTGCAAATATGTAGTAGGGATGCTTATAAGTATAAAATACTCGCTTAACGCGAGATTTGAATTGTAGGTATAAGATGAAACATTTCTAAAAGCGATGTTTTCTTTAAATACAAATAAAAATAGATATTTTTTTTCAATTATACAGTGAATGAGTAGCAAACGAGCGTTGACATCCACATTCAATGCCAAATAGGACCAAAATATCTAACCTACCTAAATTTGTCTGTGGATGTGATGCTACTCCTGACGACTAAATTCTGTAAGTTCTGTGTAGTTTAGTCTGCCTAAGCACTTAGCACACCCTTCAAATCACCGCATAGCAGTGCGAGCTCTGCTGCTTTACAGCACGAACAGGTGTAACAGTGTTGCCATCGCAGGCGATTCTTCGACGCTACATGCTACCGCCATTAAACTACTATGTACCATATTTAGGTTTTTTTAGATTCCAGTTAGCTGCTTTTGATCATATCCAAGAGTATGTTACTGACGTTGCATAAAAAACCGCTTTAGCGAATCAACGCTTCGAGTGAAGTGGTATGGGGTAGGGCCATACAGTACACTATCGATAGGACCTTGCGATATTTGGCTGATATACACGTGTATTGTCGATTTCAGGCTAGAAAGGTTCCACTTCAGGCAGACAAGACTTTGTAATGCTTGCGCACGCTTTGTGGGTAGCTTTAATTGCTTGTTGATATTGCTGCTTCCATTTGACTGATTTCAGCAAAGCGAGTCAGCGATTTGAATATGAGCTATGAATTAATGAATCTGCACTTCGTATACAAATTCTTATTCTGTCGTTTATTGAAGTTAACTGCTTACGATTTCGACCTGAATTTTTAGCGGATATGGTTTCGAATGTCTACTGGATATTAAAATATGAACAATGGCGGATATATGTAGCGTAATAAAAGATACAGTCTATGGTTTTTTTTATTGTCTCAAAGAGAGTATCTACACTAGCTGTAGCTGTACTTTTTGCACTTGCTTGGTTTCGAACGCTTTTACATTTTACCCCTAGCCTTCGATCGGAGAAATACAATTCCTTATTGAATCATTTCAAATTTTACGCGCTCTGTCAGGAGAATGGAGAGCACTCCAGTCGTTTGGCCTTTGTTTTATTTTGTATGGAAATAGCGAGGGCGATATTTCACATTTCGCTGTGAGAAGTTGACTGTTAGTTTAACGTAAAGATTTTGTTGGGGAAAAGTCATGTTCTTTACAAAACAAACAATAATATTTATTGTCATAAAATTTTGATTAGCCACCTATACTCCGCACCCGATGGTGGTAGAGCCTTTTGTCGAAGGCTATTTCTATTTTGCCGTGAAGCAGCAGTATATGCTGTGTTTCTGTTTGAAGGATGAAGTAAGATAGAAAAGATTTCACAGGAGGTTGATAAGTGGTATTCCAATTTCCTACTCAGGAGTAGCAACGCGTCCATTTACAACCTCGGATAGGACGTTGGTCCTAATTGAAG
>DWKW01003314.1:0-10122 GCA_018250115.1 Doberes anticus
CACGTATCCAAATAAGCCGTCATTTTTTACAAGACTGACGTGACGTATAGTAATCGTAGATCGTGTCGCCACCTATTGTACAGGTTATAAACCAAGTGATCAAATGAGAAACTATTAATTTAAGGATGAGTTTATGTTTCGTAAATAAATAAGTTATTATGTAAACGTATATTAAATAAAAAAAATTAAGGATAGAGATACAATAATAATAAAGTAATTGTGGAAGTATAATACTCGATGATAGAAAAATGTGGAGCTTTTCTATAGGTCGAATGTGTACCACGTGACGCAATGCTATTTTAGTGCCACAGGCGCCTAGAAAGTGCGGTATTTTTAAAATTAAGAAAAAACGATTGTATATTTTTTTGAGTTATGTAACACTTCATCACATTAAAATTTTAGCCACTATTATAATAATACGTCGATTATCACTTATACGCTCACTTGATTGCACTCTGGAACTTACTGAAATATTTTTTTTCGACAGCGTCGAGAAGGAAAGAAGAAATAAGAGTGACGCGGGAGATGTTTTCCCGCCGCGCCCCGAGTAGCAACTCCCGGGCGAAGAGCGACGATTTTAGAGCGGCGCGGGCGCGGCGGAGGGACACCGACGGAGATTTCTTTAATTATTTTGGCAGCAATACTCGATGGCACAGTCGAGTCGCTTTCCAGGGTTGCATGTCGCGCGGCCGTCGTCGTCGGCCGTCCTGTGATGATCTTTTTATAGCGACCGCAGCCCGGGTCGAGCTCCCGGTACTTTACTGACGCGCGCTTTGTGTTTACCAATATCAATAAGGTTATTTATTTTCCATTAGCCTTTAACGACACCAAATATTTTATTCGAAATATAGGCAGTTTCCTTTTTTTAAATAGTAACTGATTTAACCACGGTTAAGCGAAAATCGCAACAAAGCAATTTTTGGCTGTATAACGCCTGTAAGTCACGAATTCAGATTTTTCTGGTTTGTATACACAATTTTCGTTTATCACGAATTTGTATATAATTATATAGGCGCATAGAGGCGTAAAAGGCTTTTTAAAGATCAGATATTATGTCAAATTTAATATATTATTATGCTAGACAATTCTTCGATCAGAATGTAATTCCAATACTTCATTTAAAGTTAAAAAAGTAGTTACGTTAAGAAAAAGATTTTTACGCAATAATACCACTTCAGTACCAATATGACATACTGTCATTTAATTATAAATGTTATTGAGTGTGATAATCATCAGCCAGCAATTGGAGCGCGGCCGACAGCCGACAGTTCGACATTGGCGCTCGGCGCTCGCTGGCAGACGGAATGGCTGGTGACACTGATCTATACGGCGGAATATTTTCATGTCAAGTCAACAGTATCGCACACACTCATCGAGCAAAATATCATATATGCATAGATACATGATAATATAAGTATTAGGTATTTAATTTCAGTCCTTAATATTATTTGTTTAGCTAACTAGGCCTAACTAATGAAACTAACCTTAACTAATGAGGTCTTCTAATTGTTATTTGGGTAACAAATATGTTTGAAACGATTAGACGTATAGACTGCATGTCTAAAGCTAAGATAACTAAGCCTTAAAATAAGAATACGTAGCTTTAGAGGCGACAATATTTTAGCTGAGTTTTTTATCTGTAGGTACGAATAAGTAAAATTGAGGCGTCGCGTCGTCGGCCTGTCATTTTTTGAAACTATGATTTTTCTTACCTTATGGGTTTATTTACACGACAGCATAACCGAAAATAGCATGTAATTTTTTTGTCTTTCTATCTGTCCGTCCATGTTAATTTTGGAGACAGATTAATCAATTTAATGGGACGTTTAGCAGATTGGGAGTTTAGGAGGCAACATAAAATATTAAAATGCTTAGAGTGTCATATAGGTGAAGGTTTGTATTATTAATACATATAAAATTTTCATTTTATTTTCAACTGATTCAAATTACTTGAAAATTGGCAAACGTATACTTAAATATAAATAATGGAAAAAAAGAACAGGATTTACCAAAATTCACCCCTTTACCATAAAATATGGACAAAGAAAATTCATAATTACATAATTTTTTCAATCGATTAATTTTATTACTTGTCCTGTTAATGTGTTTTAAAATATTGCTATTTGTAACAAAGACGAAAGTTGACTTCAAAACTAAAAAGTGAACAAGCGAAATGTAATTCTTTTGAGAATAAATTTCTTTAACCACAAAAGTAAGAAATATTTTCGTATATAAATTGAAATCTTATTTGTGGAGTCAGTGCTAATCCATATGATACGATAAGTAAGTACATATAATACAGACTACAATACATTAGCATAGACTCCAAATAATAATAAATTGTTTTTTTTTAAATAAATAAAACCAAGAAACTAATAACTTACACGAGACTAGCCTGGGCTTTGTTACCTTCCATAAAAAATATATTGCGGCAGTTTATTCTGAAGTTCTTTATTTCACCAAAACCGTTAGTACTGCCTTCTCTCATTTTTAGCAAAACCTAAATTTTTAAAGTAAATTGAGGAAACGATTTCAAGAGAATTTTGGAAGATCAATAAAATTAATCGCTGTTAATTGTTACATCTCAGCGCATTCGATACAACGGTATGCACAGTCTCAACTTCAATTGGTTGAAGTTTGGAGAAGTTGAATCTGGCAGTATTCGTTGGAACGGAATTAGTCGGCACTGGAGTTGAAAGAAACGTTCAAACAAACAACGGGTCTAACTTTCAGCGCACGTTTCACACGCGATAAACGTAAGCAAATTTTCTTTTCTGATGATACTGAAATCGTAGTAGTAGGTATATACGAATTACATTTTTAGGTACCTTACTTAAAGTACTTATTCTTTGAAATGACAAAGAAGTAAATTTTTTCTTATAAAATATTTCACGACCAAGATATATTCGTGTTTCGGTGGACTATGTAGGTACGACTCAATGATTATTATCAAAATTATTGTACCTTATATTTCAAACTCATTACAAAGAATTCGAAAAAAATAAATTTAGGTAATTCGATATACAATTAAACATGAAAGTTTCCTACATGTAGGTAAAAACGAAGCGTTTTACCTATTTTAGAGTCCATAATGTGGGTTCGCACTTATTCGACAGGTTCAAAAATTGGAATGTGCAATTTTTCAACCCACACATTTAGTTATGATTAGATGAAGTTCGCGATTTCATACGCGTGGATTAAGTATAGAAATACATATATGTATTTTCTTGGTAAATACTACGTTCTTGGGCGCGCCATCTACCGATAAGTCAGAACAAAAGTGTTACTAGAACAATATTAAAGTGGATATATTAAAAATCATGCAAAATTCTGTTTCATCACGAATAATTAAGACCAAGTTATAATTAAGAGAGAACCAATATTAAATTTTCATAACCTTTGCCAGTCAATGTGTTAAATACGAGTTCGTAGCTCATAGTTCTCTTATTAGAGGGTTTAATTTAAATTTTTAAAGTACTTACTTAAACATACTTTTAGGCAGATTTCAAATTGACTGTGAAGTAAATTTATTAGATTAATTACGGCGTTCCGTACAATGGGAACAACTTGCCGAATATTCGAAAATAAAATTAGCTTTAATAAATTTCTTTTTCATATTCACGGTAAACGAAGTAATTTTTTTTGACAAAGCTAAACATTCTTAGATTACTTTTAACGCTCGTACTTACAAATTACGACCTTGTTTTTTCTGGGCCATCTGATTTTAAGTGGACACTGCAACCCATGGACATCCACGTCAAACCTCAAGTAGGACAGAAGTCCTGTCTGAGATAGTACTTATGTGGTTGCGGTGCTACTCCCGAGGACTAAGTTGTAATGCCTCCTTACTAATGTTTTCTGCCTAACTACACCTTTCAAACCGAAACAGTGGACACACTGCTGCTTTACGGCAGAAATAGATGCAGCGGCGGTGCCACTGCAGGCGAGTTTTTGACAAAGACTCTACCACCATTGATGATTTAGTTATTATGCTTATACGGAAATGTAAGCGTTATAAGTAGGGAAGTTCGGAGCATGTACATATATGCATAAACAAGTGCAGCGTAAGCTATTCGGGCGGGGCTTACTAAAGTCCCTTACCAAACCAAGCCTTTAGTACGTGCAGTCGTGGTTCGTTTTTTCACGAAAGACTTAATGGTATGTAATGTTATGTAATATTTTTTTTTACACTTAAAGCCAAACAAGCGTTTACCACATTTTAAGGTCAACATAAGTGTTGATCTAACACTTAGTCGTAAAACATCTTTTATTTAGAACTGGCCTTACACTTGCAAAGCCATCAACTGCCAAACTGTCATCGAAAGGTTTTTAAAAATATGCGGGAATTTTCATGATGAGCTCCAAAGTAAATTTACGCTAACGATCTCCCGGCGACCACGGCAAAAATGTCAGCCTTGTGTTTAGAGCATCGGATTATATTTAGAGAATTAAAATAGAAAATCACAGGGATCAACAGTTGAATGCCAATGTTAACATCTATTTTGGTTGCTAGAATAAAAATGCGTTTAATAAAATACTGTTGCTCTAAGAAACACGTACTTTGTAACTTGACTTTGTAAAGTTATAATTTTGTAATTAAAGTAACTTAAAATATAAGGAGGAATATGTATATTTTAAATTAATAAACGTATGGTAGATACTAGTATATTTATAATTAAAAAATAACGCAAGTTACGAGTATAAAGTGCAGAATCGATAGGACTTTTAATTCTGTATATTGTGAACATTCATTTATTCGTTTCCGTTTTTTAACTGGAGTTGTTTAAGTTCTATTTACGAATGCCAATAATCACATATCTAATCATTCCATAATTTACAACTGCTTGGCAAACCTGAACAAATTTAACCGTACAGGAGCATAAAAGCAATGGTGCAGATGAAATCTCAATTTACATTGGATGGTAAAGTAAAGGAAAGGAAAGGCGATGTGCCGATGTATCGTAAACTTGCTAGAACACGTACAAAATGCGTCTCGACTCTTCGCAACCAAAATTTCTATCCCATCGGTTAATTTTGGGTCGTTGAACTCGTTGATTTTTCGAATACGCGCGTTTCTGGACGTGTTGAGTATAAAGGATTAAGCTCGTATTGTGAAGCCTGTGCACAGTAAAAGTTTTTAGCACTAGAGTTTTTCTTCGAACTGTTAAGAACACGCTTAGTGTTGGACGCTAATTTGGATTTTTTTTTTAACTGACTCCAGTAGATAATTTGCAGTACGTTACTCGTAAATGTCAACTGTCAAAATCCTGATTCTCTCAGTAATAGTCAGCTCAGTGCGCTGGATTATTCGAATTGGCGGCTGGGACTTTTTGCGGCAAAGGAGGAAGTGCCTACTCACTTTCTTACGCGTTTGTATCAGACGCACGTAATACCGGAAGAGAAGAATTTAGTACTATCATCAGAACATTTATCTATACGGTGAAGATTCATCGACCAAGTAATTGACGTAATTAATGATAAAAGTAACAGTAATAGAAACATTGTTTTAATCTCGTATGGTTAAGTCGATATATCATTCATCTGCTTAACTACCTCTCTAACATTCGGTACTGAGAGAAGTGAGGAAAGATAGTACTAGAATACACCACACGCGCTGTGCTCTTATAAGACAAGCTTTTAAAATTCCTAGATAATGTAACGAGCGAATGTACGCCAATGCGGCATGCGCACGCACGATGTATCTACTATCAGTGTGCATGCTCGTAAGGCGATTCGTCATCTAGAAATAAACGGCGAAGGTAATAATCGAAATAGAATTATAGTACTTGAGTGTGTCGTAACCATCTGTTTTGGCAGGTCCGACGTGGACTGTTGGCGGCAGAACAAGGGATTTACGAAGAACTTGTTGGACATGTTCGAAAGCCCGTGCTAAGTCACAGCCAAAATACTAAAATAGGCATTACGCGAGGTATATTTTCGGAATCAGATGCTAAGGCTACAAATTATCTATTAAACTCTAATAAAATGAATGATACATAAAGTAAGAATATAATGTTTAAGCCCCATTTATCTGATTATTACTGTATTACTGATTATTACAACAGCATTTCTATGTAGGTACATTGTTTCTTTAAATCCGAATTATATTTCAAATGATCAGAAAAACACTGTTATTATATTGTTTTCTGATCTTAGGTGTTGCTGTTTTGAAGAACGACAATCTACGTAGTTTCAAATGTGTGTTTAAAAAGACGTATTTATTATAAACCTTTATATAAATATTTATACCTAGAAATATTGTAACCTTAGGTGGCTTTTAATGTTTTTAAAAGTTTATCTTGTAGGCTAAAGTGCGAGTTTCTGTGTATTTAAAAGCTGTATAACGCGTAGGACGTAAATACAGATTTTAAATGAGAGAATATTGTTGCTTTGTTCACTTAAAGATTTATTGCTCTAGAGACGGATATTTTTTATGTCCGTTACAAAACTAATAAATTATTTAATGATTCTGCACACTGCTATAGATATCATATTATTTTATTAAAAAAGGAAGCTCTGATACATTGTAATGGCTTATAAAGTAGTCATTAAATTTTATTGGTTCGGTTTAACCTCCACTGAGTTAACTGGATTAGTGCAATTAATTGATACCTACCCAATGATCACATTTAAGATGTGATGTTTTATTTGTAATTTGTTATTCATTGGCAATACTATTCATATTTGTCTATTTATATTACATAATATTATAATAAATGTAACTTTTGAGTAGACAAGGTTAGTTGCATGTTATGTCTGCGCGTATAAAATTGTACCAAATAACTCAGGTTATTTGATATATTTATTATCTAGAACGTAGCATAATATTTATACATGATGGTTTATTTTTGTTTTTAACTGTTACGCATAATTTGTATAAATTAATGACGAAGTTAAGTTTCTTATGATGCTAAAAATACTATTTTGCATCGATTTATTGTTTTTGATGCTATCGATTAAAGATTATAATGTTCTATAATATATATATTATGATATAAATATATTGTACATACGTATTAATATTATTGGGCGTTACCCAAGCGTTAGGTCCTACTTATTTGATGAACTTTTTCGAATGATTTATGCAGATACACTGATATTAATATATATTACGCTGCGATTGTTTTATTTCTTTACCATAATTAATTAGATAGCTAACATAGTTATACTTATTATCAAGGTATCTCCAGAAGTGAAAAGGAAAAAGTAATTTAAAACGATTAGAAATTTTGGAATAAGAGTGATAATCGTTATTTAATCCGTATGTGCTTCGGAACGTATGATAGGTACGTATCTTGCAGAATATTTCGTAGTTCCATGTGTCAAATTATACAAACACTTTTCACTTCTGGCAACACTCAATCGTGTTATAAATTTCGTATTTATTCCTGCGTTCTATTTTCAATATTTTCATGTTCAGATGATTAATTTCAGTCAGGTGTAACATCCGCACTTGAAACGTCCGTTTTCGTTCAAATCCAAGATGAAATTCCAGGGAGTGTAGCAACACTGAACAGTCACAAATTGCACAAATCACAGTTCCGTAAGCTGCACCGTCACGAAATTGAACTTACCGTATCACTTATCACTTGGTCCCAATTCACTGGTTATGACTACACATTAAATTATTAGTAAATTTTATTTGGTTATACTATCGAGTGAGGTTAGCGCGCCCCATGAGGACAGCGACGGGATTGAAGCGCGCCGGGCGTGGGAGCAGATCGGCGCCCTCTTTTATAAGCTCCGTGGCCGGCTCCGGGACCGCTGCCAGCGGCGACGTCGTTACCGATATACTCTACCACCTTGCGGACTCGGCGACACGCGTCAAACGACCTATCTGAACACAATAAGATCCAAAATGCAGTATCAACTGTTTGCTCTCAACCGAAAATTATGTTGTACCTGCAATCTTACTGACAGTACTTGACGTTATCTTTAATACACAAATTGTTACAAGTAAAATGTTTTTAATAATCTCAATTCACGGTGGCACTGTGTGAAATTACTATTGAGTAGTAGATAGTTAAAAACGGAACAATAGTTATTAAAAAATATATATAATGTCGTGGCTCATTTATTCATGTGATGATAATCTATGTACCCTTTTTCGCACTCTAGGGAGTTTAATAAAAAAACCTTGTAATATATCCGAAAACTAAATTTTATGTTTCTTTTTTATATCATCAAAGTGTATGTAGATCCAATATTAAAATATATGTATATTCTGAACATTTATCAGTTTGATATGCACAAAACGTTGATAAATGTGTTTTGTTTATTATATAAAACACAAGTACATTTTTTTTACAATTTGTGTCAAAACGTTACGACACTTTTTCTCCCTTGAGAGATAAGATTTCGAAAAATGAATGCCTACATAATAAAATGAACATGCCGTCAAATTTTCATGTTTGAACCTTTATCAGGTTAGTCCCAGACGATGAGTCACGTCAGGACATTGTCTTTTATATAGATTTGACATTGCAAATTAGTTACTTGCATAGACGTGTAATACAATATAATTCTTGCGAGTGTACAGAGTATTTAAATGGTTATTCAAGTGAATACAGGCTACGAGACGCTACGGTGTAGCAGGATGTAGCAGTTTGGTTTTTCTTGTAATTTTGCTCTTCAGTGGGACTTTTCTTTCTAATGTATTATGTAGGGTCTGATTCTACTACTAAAGTCTATTAAAATCTACTACTTCTTAAGTAAATAAAAATTATCATTTTTACTTATTGCTTAATTGTTATTGCTCTAACATCGGAATAAAATATGTCTGGTTTGCCCGATTTTAATAAAACAAATTCCTTGAATAGCCTTAATGTATGGTATTTGTTTAATTACATTGAAACTGTAACTATAGTTAGGGAAAGTAATATTTTTTTTAATGAAATTGATGAGGATGAATGTTGACGTTTATCATAGGCCACTTATTGTTACCTGCAGGAGTCGATATTACTAAGATACGATCCTTTCTTTTAGAACATACACAAAAATTCACAATATGAAAGTACAAACACTTCCGTGAAGTAGAAAAGTTTAATTAAAAACACGGAAACGTTAAGAAGAAATGAAACAACACATAAAGGAGCGCGCTGCTTTAAATTTAGGCTAGGTGAATATTACCGCTCCCTATTAAGTTAACCATAAGACGTATAGCGCCGTGGTCAACGTGCGGTCTACTGTTCAGTGGGTCCTAAGTTAGATTCCCAGCGGTGCAGAAATCTGAATGATGAATTCAGATTTTTGTACCAGGTCTGGTTGTATGTGAACTTGTTTCTGTGTGTGTCCATCGCACCCACGACTCAAGTTAAATCCTAATGTGGGGTGTGAGTGTGAAACGTTATTTATTTATTATCTGACCCAGCGAACTTCGTACATTTAATGAACCACCTAACCCTTAATGAATGTCTTTTTTATTTTATTTCTTGGAAAACGAATACAGAGGAATCTTAAACTGCTAAATAATATATGATTGCCATATACAAGCTTTCACCGATACGTAAATTTAAATTATAATAATGAAACATTAGGAGACACGTACATTGTTTGGCTGTTTAGCAGAATACATTGCATTGCTAGTGAGTAAGATAAGTACAAGATCACTTTAAATATGATACAAAGAAATTATTTGCTAGGGTACTTTAAAGTTTAGAAACAGTGGTATTAAATATAACTTAATCAATAGTGCACGCAATTTTGTTAAACAACCTGCATGATCGTAATTTAATAAACATGTATTTCGCCAATACTTAGATTTTGGAACTGATAAAAGAGTAGGTTTGCGATAATTACCTAATGGTTCACGTAGTTCAAGAAAATCAATACCCTGTGCTATTTTAAAAATAATCGAAATATTTGCAATAGTCCTCCGCTCCCGTAGGGAAAGTATGTATGTGGAAAATTTTGCACTGTAAGTTGTAGTTGGATATATATTGTATTTGCTTTGAATTGTAAGAATCGAAGAAAACGATTCTTATTGAGCTCAATTTATATAAACATAAAAGCAAACGGCCGTGCATGCCACCGGGCTTAATTGGTATCTGCAGCCCATGGACACCCACACCTGAGGTTGTGTGTGGATGCGTTGCTACTCCTGAGGACTACGTTGGAATGCCT
>DWKW01003315.1:0-10121 GCA_018250115.1 Doberes anticus
TTAAATAGTCTTCACATTACTTTGAGAACATTATGCAGCACTCTTAGAAATAAATTTTTCCTCGCGATGCTTTCTTCCAGCTTTAAATCCAGTCATAATTTATTTATATAATCCCGATCCTTCGGAGCGTGATGTCGAGATTCTTAACCACTAAGCTGTCACTCACTGTAGTCGCTTGTAATATTGTGGCTGCCGTATATTGAAGTTTTGTAGTGTTTCGGTTTGAAAGGTGTGGATGCCAGGATAACAATATTTAAAGCGGTCCGGCCATCCTAGTCCGGGGGAGAAGCAAAGCATCTGTGTTTAAAATCTTACTAGGCTTCGGCACTATTGGGATTGGACGTGGATATACATGGACTGCAGTGACTACTTAACATTAGGTAAAAAAAGCTACTTTTAAATCAAGTCATAATCTATTCGACATAAAAACTTAAAATTTTGTGGATCTGTTGAGGTCGTACATTGCGTTGCTTCTGTTCAGGACTTATTATTTTTTTGAGTTACAGCAAGCAACAGCAAATGGGCATGCAGTCCATCTGGTATTAAGTGGTCATTGCAGCCCATAGACATAACAATCCAACCTTAAAAAAGAGTTGTCCTACTGAGACACCTAGTCCTAACCTAACACTTTAAACTGAAACGCAACATTGCTCACGCTACTGCTTCACAGAAAAAAATGGTGCAATAGTGGTGCCATCGCATCCGAGCCTTCAAAATAGTACTCTACCACCATCAAAATATTAAAGACGATGATGATGATGAAAGATGAAAGGCTTGGCGCTTAAATTGTTTCGACTTTTTTCTTTACGTTTACATTTATTGAGTTAATTTCCCTAACAATATCTAACATTTGAAGAAAGTTACTAAACTAATCATTCAAATCCTAAGCAGATTGATTAAGACTCCCTTCACTCTACATTTTATTGAGAGTCTCAATATTTTTTTTTCCAAATTTTCTCCTGAATATTGGATATTGATGAAAATAAAGAAAAACTAACGCCAGGCATCGGGATTAATTTTAGTTTCATCATCCTACGCTTTTATGCTTTTCGACTTTTCTCTCTGCAGTTTTTCATTTCGTTATTATCCCTCTGTCATTCCCATTTTCTAATTCGTGGACTTTTATTTCTTTGTTGGCTTCTTTTAAGCCCTAACTTCCTTTGTGACCGGTCCTTTATAGATTTCGATTCCATTTTCATTACATTGACTTTCAGTTTTTTACTACAGTTCCTACAATACTACAATAGTTTTCTATTCCTATTACATCGGGCTGAAAATGGCTGGAAAATAGAGCACGAGAACCGAACAGAGCTAAATTATTGAATAATATTTAAATATAGCCTATGAACGTCTAGCGTTAAGAATCTCAACCCCCCCCCCTAGGGTGAATCGGGGCTCTAATTTCGGCGTGTAATACTGAGTGACAGAAAGTTATACATTCTTCATGTGTTAATAGAAAAACATAAAACTTTTTCACTAGACTCTAACACTAACAAAAGCAAGAGAGCAATAATAGACACAAATATTGTTAGGACTAAATTTGCTATACGTCAATTTCAAAAACAAGTCGGGTACTTACATTCTAAAGTAAACACAGTGTTAATAATTCGTACTCTTAATAAATATCAGTTTAAAGCATCTGTTTGTGAGTGGCTCAGCAAACTTAATTATGATGAGACTGAATCATTATTAAATGTTATTTAATAATACACTCATGTACATGTAGATACATTACACAACAATACACACACACGCTCACGCACACGCGCCCATACATGCACACACACGCACATACAAATTATATTTACAGTTATAGTGATACAGAATAGTTTAGTTAGCATGCAATAAAATTTAATAATTTAATTTAAGGGTATACTTTTAGTGAAATACTTGTTGTATTTATAACTTTTTTGTTTTTTATGTAAGATATGGAAGAGCGAGATATTCTAGCACAAGTATATATTTACTTAAATTTCTCAACTATGAATATTATTTTAACTAAGTTTGATTGAATAAAACATATTATTATTATTACCATTATTTTTTGGAAATTATGTGCTTATTAGAAAACTAGTTGCTTTAATAGTGAAATGATAAATCGCTAAGGAAATAAGGCTCATTCGAAAGGAAATTATTTTTTGTACATGTTATGCAACTTCCTTAAACGGACTGAGAAGTTCAAATTTTACATATTGATTACATTTCTTTTAAACTTCCTTACGTTTCTAACATTGAAATAATAATATTAGGCGTAATATTAAAAACATTAAAGTTATAAAAACATGATTGCCTGTTACCATGTGTGTATCTTTCATTTTTCATTCAAATAGTTTTTTGTACTTTTCAGGTTATAATTAATAATAAATATCACTCGCCTACCCAAATTCACAGCTTATCCGGCTTGTAGTAAATTTTTTTGTGCGTTTCTATTTTTGCAATACTGAATTTTAATACTTGTAACCAGATGATGAAATAAGCCGGAGGTATTGAGTGAACTAATTGTGGATTTCATTTAAAACCCAACCGGAACGTTTCTAAGTGACTTGCGAATGCTAAACATGACATAACATTTGGATATCATAGCTTTTTTTCAATTACAGGAGCGTGGAAACCGCTTGACGTTAAGAAGTTTCTGCAGCCCATCCACATCTAACCTAAAATAGAACTAAAATACTGTCTCAACCTTTACGTTGATGCGTCCTGCACAGTGTGGTCTAATAACACCCCTAAATATAAAGCAGTACCTACTCAAACTGCTGCTTTACGGTTGAATTGGGTGCATTCGCAGGCGAGTCTTCGGCATAAGACTCTACCACTTAATGCGCCCAAAAAAGTATCTAAAAAAATGTTTTGAATTGAAACGAACAATGCCATCAGCCCCACTTAAAGATAAATAATATTTTAAAGGTAGGATAACCAGGGCATCCCTGCGGTTGACTCGCTTATGCAGTTGCACAGTAAACATCACAGGTCACTGAAAGCGGGGCGTCGACGTCAAAGGTTAATAAAAAAAAATATTCATGCCTCGTGACTGTACACGCTGGTTAAAAAGAAAGGACACAAATTTCTTTGTAATACTTTAGGCTTTATGTTACAGACTGCATGGGCCAGGAGTCATTTCAATTTATGCCACAACGAGGCAACCCATTAACGTTAGTACGTTTATCAGAAGTAGTCTTCTGATAGGGATTTGGTCCAATTTTAGGTAACATTTCAATGGATTGCCGTGACCTTACATACATTAAGAATATCTACTAGATTCACTTTTGTCAAATGAAATAAATATAGTAATCAGCCTGTCGATACCGCAGTCAGGTCTTTTTTACTAGTGAATATCATTGTAGTAATTGGATTGGTTTTCATATAAGGGCTCTGGAATTTCCGCATTACATACTTACATAATGTGATAAGAATGAGCTTATCGAGTAATAAAATACTTTAAAGGAACTTGATACATTTTGTTATCGCTTTGGCTAACGTTATGTTGGTATGCGTTTGAGAACATATTGGAGAACTCTCAGACATGCAGGTTTCCTCACGATATTTTCCTTCACCGTTTAAACGAATGATTATTAATTTCTAATACGCACATAATTTTGACACAATTATAAATAATGATATCGAAATTTAGAGGTGCGTGCCGAGATTCGAACCATGACCCGACAGAGGCGCGGATTGAGATTCTTAGCCACTAGGTTATCACTGACTTCACAGTGTATAATTACTTACAGTAATTTATTAAAAAAAACTGCTTACCAAAAAGCGCAATTGAGAAACATTTCAACATTATTGACAAACCTTGATCGTTTTAAAAATTTCGCAACCTCTGACTCCCACATCAGATATCATATCTATGATATTAATAGATATTCATATCCTCATACACATCCATACATAGGTACACATCCATATCCTCAGGCATATTACATTACGTTAGGTACTCATCCTTAGTATTTGGTACATATCCACGGTTGGGTTCAGCCGCCGGCTCTTTGTAAAAATCTGAACTGTTCCGGTGCGGATTAATAGAGATACGAGTTTGCTACACACCCGTCTATGGTACATGTTCTGCCCGCATCAAAAGAAATCAATGCAATCCGATGAAAACATATAAATGCTAGTGGATTTCTATTTACTCATCAAATGTAATATTATTTTGCCACTGAACTGCACGGCAACTGAACTAGTACTTAAATAGTAGCAAACCACCTTGCACCAACCACTTAGTTTTCCCGTAGTACATGAACATCCATATCCTTCCTCAAATAGGAATATCTCCTCTCAAGAATAGTCTATATTTCCATACGCTGCAAACCAAAAAAAAAGAAGAGCTCACAATGCCGTAAAGCATACTTCAGAAATAGGCGCAGCGGCGGTACATCCATAGGTGAGCCTTCCACGTAAGACGAAGACGAGGGCACAGAAGATGAAATGATTGCATTCATTACATTATTGACTTATGTATGTATTTTTTAAAATATCGTCAAATGAGCAGCGTCCAGACCAGGGCGAGCTCTATTAAGGGCTTTCTTCGCCTCGTTCGCCTTAACAACTATAATTGGGAGAAAATATGTCAAAACATGACACGTACCTTCGATAAACAGGTTTCCTTTGGAATGAACTTAAACAGCTCATAACGCTCGATTACTTTAAAAGGTGCACAGGATATTAACAGACTTACCAAGGTCCTAAACTGTTGGTGTTTTAATAAACGGAGAATGTTGTACGACAGTACGAGAATTTTATTCAAGGTAAAGTCCACTACAGTTTGTCTACGATTTTCGTACATAGGACACATAGCAAACGAGCAGTGGAACGAAATAAAGGGCGGAAAACCTATCTGAAGTAATAGAATAGACGTAGTATTGTTAGTAGAATCCTTGGTATATATTCGACTATTGTATCATAGATGCTACATCTTTTTTTAAACTTATTAATGGAATAGCAATGTAGGCCCACCTCACGTTAAGTGGTCACTGAAGCCAATGGTTATCCAAATTTAATCTCAAATTAGTACGTATTCCTATCTGAGGACACACGTGAATACGCTGCTACTCCTGAACACCAATTTGGCATGCCTCCTGTCCAGTATACTCTGCCTAAACACACCCTTAAAACCGAACACAGTAGTGCTACACGGCTGCTTTATGAGAGAAATAGCAGCAGTGGAGCCATCACTGACGAGCCTTCCACATGATAGCCTACCACCATCATTCCTTGTTATACGAACAACAGCATTACGATCCATACTCAGAGGTATACAAATTACTATATGTATATTAATTCTTTCATAACTACAAGTAGTCATTGGAATTACGTAACACAGCACGTAAAAAACAGACCAACAACTAATCAATAACTAACAATTAATCAGTTAATTCTTTACTACAATTAATTTGGAATCCATTGTAATCAGTACATTTAAAACATTTACGTAACGGGTGAACCAGGCAGGCGAATAATCATCAAACAATGGCATGAAAATGAGGGGAGGATTTTCAGTTGTTTTGTTGCGATGGAGTCCGCTGCAGTATGAACGTAAATTTAAATTTAAATTCTCGCTGCACTTCTAACAAAGGCTTATTGTGCCCCTTTGATATTGCAAATGTGAAATGTTGTCAAACAAATTTTCACGCTTCCTGTAACGGCACACGTGCACGGTAATGGAAATGTCGGCTGACTCAAAACTATTCGGACGATTTAAAACGGCAGTTTTAAAAAACATTAAGCAATTTTAAATATAATTGGAGCTAAAAATTTTATATTTCATTACGAAATTCAAATCTCGCGCGCTGTCCTTATATGTATGTACCACATAAATAGTCAGCGTCTTTATATTTATGTGGGCAAAACTGGAAAAGTTACCTATGGATTGTGTTGAAATTTTTCTCTCGATGTTTCAATTAGAAAGGGAAATCCATTACAGCATACAATTACAATAAAATAAATAACACTTTTTTGTCTCAGTCTGTAGTCCGGCTTACGGCCGTCACGATCGGGAACATCTTGTAAGCATATTAGTTTTAGGCTTTCTGTTTTCTAAAATGTATAAAAGTATGAAACACAGATATATGTTTCTTAGTATGCTGTACCTAAATAGTAAAAATAAACTTCGGCATGGGAAAACACGTTATTGTATGAGTAAGAGCTCTAGGGCTTGATCACGTCAGATTCACTTGACGGACTACACAGCGATAGGAAAAAGTCAAATTTAGTATAATGGAATGGCAACGCATCTTCATACGATCTCGTATATGAGGTCAGATCTATGTCCATGGGCACCAATGACCACTTATGTGGCTTCATAACGCATTACATCCGCATAACATATGCATAACATCACGCGTATGGAGCTCTTTTAATACATGAATAATCTGTTACAATAGTCTTTTGTGAAATCAGTTAACATAGGTGTGTGGACGACATAAGTGCATTGTCTGTTTTTCACAGGTTGAGTCTGCATCTCTCATTTCGTACGAATTATAATTAACATGAACAAATGAGAATGCTTTCGACTCGCAATAAAGTCTTTACCAGATGTCTCACTAACACACATAAGATAAACGAAATCATCGCTTTACAAAATCGTTATAAAAATAAACAAGTTCAGATTTTCCGTAAAAATATCGTATATTACTAAGGCGTCAACACGTTTCCAAAATATATGAAATACTGGAACTATTTACTGCTGAATAAAAAAATATGTGTCATATAGGATTCGACGCGACACTAAATTCAATATGGCGAATTAAAAAAAAAGTTTTTGTCACACATCAAGAAAAATATAGTCAAATGATGTTTGGCGTTTTATTACCATTAAAAATAGAGCTCCAAAGTCTGAGACTAACAATATGACAAAGATCATTTATTTATTTATTTATAGTCCGGTTTTAGTATCATACCAACTTTTCATTTAGCTACGAGTATGTATCGATCCTTATTTACTTTCTACATCTTTTTTTAAGATATAATATAATTTATGTAAGATAAAATAATATCTGTATTGTAGTATAGCAAATGTTGGTTATCTCGTTCTGTACGTTATAAAACACCCGAAGATCGTCAACACTGTAACAGCGAGAATGTTACAGTGAGTTATTAACTTGCCCACCTAGATCAGAGGCTGAGTTATAAACTGATTTTTATTTCTTCCAGACTAGTATTATACATGCCTAAAAGAGTTGATTTGAACAGTATTAGGCTACTTTATAATTATAGATGCGTCAACGTATCAAGTTTTATGTTGTACTACCGAAAACTTGTCCTATCAATGATTACGATTGTGCACTGTTTCGTTAATTTGCATACTTAATAAATATGTACTCACTGTCACAATACAGTTTTATTCGCTTCACATCATTCTCACGCTATGAGACACGTACGTGCACATATTAAATAAGAGACTCGGAATGCAGTACCCAAATAACACAATTCAACCGTACTGTAGGCGAACGGAGAACTTTTTATTTGCTGAAACTCTCGCTCGAGTTGGGTTTTGTATAGCGTATAAAACAGAAAAAGTACGGGATTTCAACGTTAGGTTTCAAAACGCCTAAGGCCTTTTCACATTCAGATGATGACGTTTATTAATTAACTGATGTTGTTGGATAGGATACGAAGAGTTTTACGGTTGCTCCTCTGAACTTTGCTACTACAAAGGAAGTGCATCAACAGACAAGCCTTCGATATAAAACTTTACCACCATCAAGTACACATTTATAGGATTCCAACACCCATCATCTAGTTGCCAGATTTCCCTAACTGTGTTACCTACCAATCGAATAGTTCCATTTCAAAATTAAGTATTAGTGAGAGCGAGTTAGACAAGTATAATTGTATGAATGTGTATCTAAATTTAAGATAAGACAATGCATTTTATGACGTTCTCGTAATTACAAGTATCTGATAGATCGATTTTAATTAGATCACTGTAAAACACTGCCTGCCCGTACAAATGACGCAAGATTTTACTTTTTTATGTAAAATACTGCATAAGAAATATTTTTGTAGCCCGTTTTCACCTCTGTTTCCGTGAAAAAATTACCTGCAACATCATTATGTTGCAGGTTCTAACGCCTTTGCATTCAAAGGCGTTAGAAGAAGCTCGCATATTTCATTGATGTGTAGAATATAGTCATGAACTTAAAAATCGTAAATTGAGCATTCTTGTATTGTACGATTTTTATATATAGAAGTATAAAGTGTAAAACAACAGTTTATGAAAAAATCATTATCAAACAATGTATGCAATTGTATAAAACAAAAACCTAATGTTTTTTTAATAATTTTTTTTATTCAAACGGAATAGCAAACGAGAATGCAGGCCACCTGATGTTAAGTGGACACTGCAGCCCATGGACATCAATATCGAACTTCAAATAGGCCGCAAGTCCTACTTGAAGTGCATTGTGTGGATGTGGATGCATTGCTACTCCACATGACTAAGTTGGAATGCCTCCTGTCCCGTGTCTTCTACCTAAATACACCCTCTAATCGAATTACAGCAGTTCTTACACCACTGTTTTACGGCAGAAATAGATGCAGCGGTGCCGCCGCCGTGGGTGAGCTTTCCACATAAGACTCTACCAGCATCATGTATGACAAAAAATTTAAGAAAATCTGACAATGTTTTCTTACTCTCAACTTATTCCACTCATACGGCCAGATGTCGCGTCCTCTTTCAAACACTCATATGAATATTATCTGATGCAAATTAGGTGTAATCAGCATTACGTCGTTTTACGATGAGTCTCTGACATTGTAATTGAGTTCGTGTAGAGTCAACATTTGTTTTTACGGACGTGGATAAACTCAAAACAAATCCTGAATTCATAAACAATCCAAACCTACGTATGTATATGTAAATTTTCGTGTGCCAACAACGTCAATCCATCACCGTTCTAATGCTTTATTTTTAATATTGGCAGAATAGCAAACGATTTGATGGTGGTAGAGTCTTATGTCAAAGACTTGCCTGCGGCGGCACCACCGCTACGCCTATTTCTGCCGTAAAGCAGCAGTGTGAGAACTGCTGTGTTTCTGTTTGAAGGGTGTGGTTAGGCAGAAGAGACTGGACAAGAGGCATTCCAACTTCCTCATGAGTAGCGCATCCACATACGACCTCAAATAGGACTTTCGTTCTAATTGAGGTTTGATGTGGATGTCTATGGGTTGCAGTGAACACTTACCATCAGGTGGCCTGTACGCTCGTTTGCTATTATATTAACATAAAAAATGTACGCAAAGTAATATTTCCTTACTCTGAATGAAGCTCATATGTATTTCTTAAGAACGTAATCCAACGATACGTAATCCAAGAATCACATATTACTTATTATTACGCTTATTACATATTTGATAGAGACAGACGCGTTTATCGACACAGGCGTCTTCGCTGCCGTGAAGCAGCATGGTTTCGTGAGGATGTAGTAGGGTGGAATAAATTAGACAAAAGGCATTCCAACTTAGTCCTTCGGAGTAACGACGCGTTCACATACGACCACGGACAGGACTTCGAACCTATTCGTGGTTGAGTGTGGAGCTTCATGGGCTGCAGCGACCACTTCATATCAAATAGCCTGCAAGCTCGTTCGCTAAACTTTTAATATAAAAAATATGTGTCATAAGTTGAACGTAATTTTTTATTACGTTCCTAGTATCATTAAGACTATAAGAAAATAGACGAAGAAGAACTATTAAAAATGAAATAAGAAAATTAAAACAAGCAAGACACAGGAATGAGAACAAAGTCTCATTAACGCCGGCAAGACGCAGCATTAAGAAATGTTAAGAGTTGTTTCTTCAAACGTATACAGAAAATGTTTCGCAATAAAACATCGGGTTTATTATTCGTTAAGGAAATTACATTTGCAACCATCTAGCTTTGAAGGTTATAGGATCTGTGGAGGTGGATTTTTTTTTTCTTCAAACGGAATAACAAACGAGCATGCAGGCCACCTGATGTTAAATGGTCACTGCAGCGCATGGACATCCACATCAAACCTCAACTAGGACGAATCTCCTGTCTGAGGTCGTGTGTGGATTCATTGCTACTCATGAGGACTAAGTTGGAATGCCTCTTGTCCGGTGTCTTCTGCCTAACCACACCCTTCAAACCGAAA
>DWKW01003316.1:0-10120 GCA_018250115.1 Doberes anticus
CGAGCCGGAGGTCCAGAGGCACGCATTAAGCATAATGAAACCTCCAACTTGATTATTTTAAGAAATATTTAGTATGCAAACTGAGAAATGGACTTATTTTTTTGTCTGAACTCTTCGTTTGTCGGTATCTGTATTAATATATAAGTTGTAGGGAGCATCGTATACGTGAATTGTGCATTTTGTTCTCTGAATCTTTGCAATGTTGCCAATGTTGATAATTTATTTAACATTTTTTTAGTTTTCAAAATTTTTTTATGTTACAAAAAGTTTAAGTAAGGATCCTATAGATTTAATAATTATTGGATAAGATAATTAATTGGTATTTACAATGAAAGAGTAATTAAAGGTAATCATTAAACCTAATTCTGTTTTAATACCTGGATAGGTACTGGCCAAAACAGAGACACGCCATAATTAAATTGTCATACGGAGCTTAAAAAGCGCTGCAAAACACGAAATAAAAAGCGCCGAGGTGTGTTCTTAGGTTAAAAATACCGAAATTGTTGGCTCCGGCCGCGAGACTCAAAAACTCGGGACTCCTAAACGAATTAGCGTCAAAAATCCTGCGCATGCGTCGCGTCGCGTCGGCGAACGCCAACGATCCCAAATTTAACGTGGACGCAAACTGTGCATCGACGAATGAGTTATTGTGCGAAACTGCTCTACGGTAACTGACTTATATACATACAAATACATACAAATCTACAATATGTTTGAAATATAACGGTACAGATTATATTATAAACGCGTATAAAATACATATCGCATAATATTTTTGTATTATTTTCATGTCAGTTTAGTTTATAATACGTCACTCGTTATTATATCTACAGCCAATAATTTAAATTATTAAAACGACTCTCATGTTCGTATTCGTAATTAAGTCAGACCATGATTCTTTTCATTTTACGAAAAATACGTAAAATTCAATAATTTTTAGTAGGTACATATAATTGATTAAACAAGTATAACAATAATCTTTATTACTAACTCTCATCAGTCAAATCTTTGGAATCCTGACCCCTAAACTAGGAAAAGCCGTATCTACGGGGAATGATCCTATATGTTACATTTAATAGGCCGTTTTTGTAAGTACAAAATTTTATATATGTATGTAATTATATATTTATATACATAAAGAATATGTAATTATATAAAATTTTGTATTATTATGTGTATTGATATGTATAATTAAAACCGCAACTAATTTTGATAACATAAAATAAATTATCGACATTTTTTATAAAGATTTTTAATACAGGTAACATTTTTTAGACTGCACGACAAGCAAAAACAAGAAAATACAGAGTAACATAAAAAAACACATACTTAATATCATTTCTTATCTATACTACACGATATTGGGTCTGCATTTGGCATTAGATGTCGACTTTTAATGACAATAAATAATATCAAAAATTGCGATTAAAGTTAATTGCCGACTAAAAGTTACAAAGCTTAACAAAATTACCCTGGGAATTATGTTTTCGAATTAAAACCCGACGAATTATATTAAATAGGCATCGAAATGCAAAAATTTGTATAAAGCTCCGTAAATAAAAATAAATTACCTTGAAACGGTCATTTTTATAGGCACGTAGCATATGGAAAGCTATACCGACGATGATGGTAGAGTTTTATTTCGAAGACTCGTCTGCGGCGTACCACCGCCGCAACTATTTCTGCCGTAAAGCAGCAATGCTTACACTGCTGTGTTTCGTTTTAATGAGTGTCGTTATGCAAGATACACGGGACAGGATGTATTTAAACTTAGACCTCAGGCATAGCAATGCAACCGCGTACGACCTCAGGTAGGTAGATCTTTGGACCTAACATCAGATGGCATACATGGCTGTTTCTTATTTCTATACAATAAGAAAATCAATGTGTAAAGTTTAATTATATTTACTGCACTATAAAATTTTGTATAGGTTTAGGACGATATATGAATATGATGGCATGAAGAGTACATGTTATGTTTCCTTGATATCCGAACAAACTTCAGACATTTATTTAGAAATCATCAAATAGTCGAATTCAGTGAGATTTTTAAAATATCTTCAATGTACTGGCACAATTTGATATTGGTATTGATAATGACTTAAAAGTCATTGAAATTAAAAGTAAAATTGATAGGCCTAAAGGCCTAAAAGTTTCGTCGGCGCCGCCCCAATGGAATTCATATAAACTTTTTATTTCATTTATTTATTTAATATTTCATGTACACAGTAAACTGAAATTAAAGAAGGTGTAAAATAAATAATATACGAAGGTCTGCTTATTTCTATTGAAATTTTTTAGAACAGACCTGGGACTGGAGAAGTTATATGTAATGCGACAGTGTTCACATTATAATTATAATATTTGAAAAATAAACTATAACTTATAAAATGTGTATAACATAAATGTAAGTAAATAATAATAATAAGTAATACTCTATCGTTGTAATGAAAAAAGGGATTTAATTGATCTTCCTTTATTTAAATCCGTAATATTCAAAATAATTACAAACACATTTTATAAACTAAAGGACGACCGTATAGCGCCGTAGACAACATGCCGTTCGGAAGGTACCTGGGTTCGATTCCGAGCGGGACGGAGATTTGAATAACAAATTTAGATTTCTGTACCTGATCTGGGTGTTTGTGTGCATGTTTCTATGCGTGTCTATGGCACGAGACGCGACGATACAGGGAATTGCAGAGTGGGGCTTTGCGTGTAAAGCGTTAAACAATTAATCAACAAAAGAGAAGCATCATTATAATGACTCGCACTCACTGCTTTAAAATATTATTCCTGTTATAGAAGATAATTTAATTATTTATAATTAACTTTTCCACACACTATCTTCTTTGTACTTAATCTTTTTTACTACCATACATTTTTGAGTCCCGTAAATATTTTGTTATTAGCGCCGTCAATGTTTCAGAAATAAGAAAACATATATTCAACAATTTTGTTGCGACTGTTCGGTCATTAAACAGGACTCTAAAAATGTATTATACTTCTAACCATTTAAAATAACCGAACTGTTCATAGCGCATTGTTTCCAACAAATATTTCTGCTCGATAGGACATCCAACTAACAATACCCACTTGGAAATCAATGACGTTGAAAGTTTTTTTTTTAATAATAAAAAGCTAAGGTATCATTATGCGGTATAACTAATATTTTACTTATTATAAAAGTATGCACTGCTTATCACTATTTTATTTAGCACTGACTGGTAGTTTTCTATGGTTACAACCGTATTAAATCTATATAGTAATACTTGAAGCAAAAACTTTGTACCCGTTTTTGCGAAAAATACGTCGACGGAGGAGTATGTAATTTGGCACAGTAAAATTTTCTATGAAGAAGGATTGCAGAATACTTTTAATAGTACTTATTATTAGTTTTAATCCATTGGTAATATACTAAATTTATTAAAAAGAACTTTACACATAATACAGTCGCACAGAGTAGAGTTTGGCGAATGAGATGTACATATTGTACATATAAGTATAACTTATAACTTAGAGATATTCTTTGTTATTTTATAAAAGTGTAGTAGTGACGGAGATAAGACAGTCTCATTCTCTACACTGTCGTATTTAAGAGCGTGGTATTTATATTACTCTTTTACTTATGACATGTTAAGCCCTTGTAATAGTATTTTGATTGAGATATCGAATAACTTAATTTAAAATTGTAACAAATGTACAAATAACAATTAAATGGCTATATATTAATAGAATACTAAAAAAATACAAATAAAGAATACTGTATACTAATAAATGTTAAATCCTCAATTATTATAAATAATATTAAACTAAAAACCACGAGCAGCCAATCATAATTACCAAAAAATTAATACTGTATTGTTTCAACACAATGTTGGTTGTCGCTGAGAGGACGTCAACCGAACAACCAAACAATAACCACTTTAAGCCGACGGCAATAGGCGACGTAGAGCTTTTGTTTCAGCTTACACTTTTACGAAGGCGTTAAAATGTTAAAGTCAAATATTTTATTCGAAATGGACGTGCAAAGAACTCTATATTTATAACAAATAACTTGCGATCATAGATATGGCAGTTGTTAGATAATAATATTATTATAATTGAATAACATTTGATATTATTTTTTTTCAATTACAAGTACGTAGGATTTATCAGTACGATTCGTAGAATTTGGCTTAATTTCTTAATACAAAATATTTACGAAATAATTGGGGTAATTAATACACATACTATTATTGTATTAAAATCTTGTAAATGTTAAAGTTATTCCGTAATATTTTTAGTATAAACTTTGCAAAACATTTTCCGCGCCAGAAGTAAATTCAAATATAGATGATGTGTACTTCAAAGCACAGTTTTGTCCTAAAGATTGTAGAGTTGTAGAGCCGCTAAATATTATTGTAACAGTCACTTCATATTCTAGTAAATTATAAGCCCTTAAACTCTGTCATAATAAATTCTATCATTTAAATCAATAAATAATCTCGCAAAGGAATATCTATTCGCTATTTGATTTGAAAGCTTTTCAGGCGAAGCGGACGCTCCGTAAAAACGTAAAAAAGTTCATGTATGCATCCAAGCCCTAACCCTGCTTTGCATTGAATATGATTGTTATCGATCGTAGCTTGTACTTCGCGAGTATCAACACTCGTGACTGAGCAGAACACAACGAATTTATACTTTTAGTAAATGCCTATATAGCAATTTATTGCTAGGATTCCCACTAAAAGTACTATGTAAAGTTATTGTTACACAGGACATGTTGAAAAGTAATTTAAAATACTAGTACTTGTCAATTTTTATCGGTTAATTTAAGTTGTTGATTAATATACACTATATAAATTCTTAAAACATGAAATTCGTTTAATGCGTTGTTTTTTCATTAGTATTTTTTTACTGTATTAAACAAATTTGCATCTCAATATAAAAATTACAAATGGTTGGTCTTTATATTACACATCCATTTGAGACATATAAAATGATATTACATCAATAAATACTTAAAACTGACACAATCTCATTAGTTTTACCTGTTTTTATATTATACTAGTGGATTTTTATTTAATATTTTTTCCCGTCTAATATTAAAATATTTATTGAAAAAATTGTAATTAAGAACATAATTAAAATGTAATAATGTACATATCTTTCCATATTTGAGATCAAGATTTTTATTTAGTTAATTTTTATTTTTTTTGGAAGTTATTGGTAAACATTTAAAATTTAAGGGACAGTATTTTAGTGATGAAAAATAAGACATTGAAATAATAGTATAATCAAGATACCTACTTATTATATAGATATATACTTATTATAAAACTAACATTCACACACGGGTTCTTAAACGTTTCAAATAGTTCATTCTTGTGAAATTGTATGATCGTATGCTATTGTGTGAGATTGCTTCAATTCTGTTACTAAAATGTTATTCAGGAAATTGCTTTTGTCTAAGCAAAGCTATTTGTGAAATTTAACGGAACATCTTATTGTCAGATTGTTGGCAACTTTCAAATTATATATAGATATAACTCTTAAAAAATTCATACTTCTTTTATCTATCTCGTATATAAAAAAAATACTATCTGCTATCCTTCACACTACGTTCACACACGTTAACTTTAAGTTAAATGCCATATTTTAAACTTATATGTACCTATACGTTTCTAAGTGATTTACTTGGTACTCACAGCATTGCGCAAATTTAAACGATATATTTGTTTTTTGTGATTTCGTCAAAATTAATAAAGTTTGCTAAAAACTAAATACATTTCTACAAAAATTGCCTTGTTAAAATTATTATTTATAAATTTGTTTTCTTTCTTTCTATCGAGTGTTTTGTGGTAGAAAAATACGGTCCTGTTTTAATTCGTAGATGATTATGTTTATTTAAATAAAAGGGAAAAAGTTATAAGGTGTTCAATAGGTATATTTCTGTTGTGTGATGAGTGACCTAAGATTTATAATGCACTTGTTCTATATTAGTAATAGTAGAGTATTCATTATACGGTATTCGGGTTTTCAGAACGGTATTCGTATATTCTTAATACGTTTGCATTATAACTAATATTAAATTTAACTAAAAATGTAAATACATTAATGCGAACTAAAGTGGCAATTGAAATTAACTATGTTCCATTCTAAACAACCTTATATTTGTTTCTTTATATACTACCGTTGCCGTAATATAAGACTTCAACGCGTTAATTTTCTAAAGTGATTTTAACTGCATTATCTTCTTGGATATCTTTGAATTTCATTTTCATCATGATTTTCATATTTCACAACTTACATAAATAGCGTGGCTTCCCTAATATTTTTAAATTTTACTTTCAGTCTTACAATGGGTAATAATTTATAGTTTTTCAAGTGTTTAGTAAGTAATTCCTAGTATCTACATATACTCGGTTCATGTTTACTCGCTTTACTACGAATCATTTCATTTAAATGTATACCGTTTGTTCAGTTAAAATAGTCATGATCATATATTTTTTTCTGTGTACCGACATCTATGCTTTAAAAGGAATATTTACCTTATCCTTACAGGATGTAAGAACAAGTTTGATATTAGTTTCAAGATTTAATACTAATATTGAATGAGGCAATCAGGTCTCTACTTGATTAACTTCATTTAAAATTTCTTAATGACCAAGGCTTCTACATAAACTAAGTTTATTTTAAATTCTACATATAATGAGTAGCGACTCTACTTGACTAACTCGACTTCGCCATCTCTACTAAGTCATTGAAGTTTCATTTCTAGTCGAAGTAAAAAAGCTTGTACACAGGCTATCAGTTTTGGTGCAAGTTTCCTTGCAGAGGCAGCACAAAATAGTTTTCAAGACCTAGACGACCAATTAAGACGCACATTTACAAGCGAATGCGATACTAAATGAACTTGCATATAGAGAAAAGACGAGAGCGATACGTATCTAAAGCTGAGGCTAAGCCGAGCTGAGCAAGCTCCCTCGCTAAACCGCACCTAACAGAACCCACCTCCAGAATCCTTAACACACAATTTCGTTCACCATAATCAATTCTACGTTTTTTTCTCGTTGCCGAATGATAATTTGGGGACACTGTAACACAATCGTACACTGCACTGCAATCCTTACTACGGCACTGTTGGTATTGCAAACACTAAAGTTGGAAGCACAGTTTTCACTTAGGGAGTTAAAAACGTGTTTTTTTGGCGAGTGGCGCGAGAAACGACCGGTCGCGCCTAAGGTACGGAAGGCACTAGCGGAGACGCCGCGGCCAGGGCGGCAAGGGGCGCCCCTCTGTAAACAGGTTGTGGACTTGTGGTCGCATACCGTTTGAGCGCCAATTTCGAGGCTCCCTCCATAGGGACGCCGCCACTTGATCCGTGGATAAGGTAATGATAAAAGATAAAGCCTACAATTATTTATATTCTGCGCGTTATCAATCGCTTTCATTTTTGGGTTACGCTCTTTATGTAAGTCAGAAGTGTGCTTTTGATAGAGTTGTTTTGATTGTTCTTAGTACGATTATTTATGTACTGAGCATCGAATTTCGTGCATGATTTAACTTATGGAAATACCACCCATATGTAATAATTGATTTTTACGCCTTAAAAAAAATACAAGTTTGAAACTCCACAGTAGGATTTAACCACCGAATTCCCTCAATTATTATATAACGTTCTGAAAACTGCAAAAACGGCTTTTTATTGTTTATTCAAATCAACATAGGTTTGACATTTTAAGTATCAATATGAAAATCAGATCCTTTCTACAAACCTAAAGATTACTGAGAGAGCCTTTAACGACTTTAATAAGAAAGGGCATTGCTCTAACAAACAGGCTGTTATTTAACTAACAAGTTGATTATGTCAGGCCATAATGTCACCGCTAGTCTCTACGTATATTGGTGTATTCCACTTACGCTCATATGACAGATACGAAAGGTCTTTTCTCTGTTCTTCTATACTCAAGAATATTCAGTGTAAAGTTCCAATAAGCACGCCTTCGATAAAGATTAATAGAAATGTTTTGTAGAGTAATTTCGTAAAAGTGAATATATATTTATAATAGTAAGAAAATTTTCATTATCCTTTTTTTTATTAGTACAACTAATAATGAGCATGTAGGCCTGATTTTAAGTGGGCACGATAGCCCAAGGATATCCACATCCAACTTCAATATGGACTTCTGTTGACTAGTAAGATGTTATAAAGAGAAGATTGTAGATTATCTGTTTAACGTGAGTAAAATAGTAAAGGGTTTAAGAAATAAACCAAAATGATGAATTATAAAACTCTACTTATTATCATTTTCAGTCTCTACAGATTTTTAAATGGAAAAAAAATGTACGTATATTTGAAAAATTATTTAAATATTGCTGTAATAAATAAAACTGCAAATGATCTTATTACTGGCGACCAAAGCAGAACTCGCTCGTAGAATGATGTGTCGTCTTGCAAAAGACTTCGACGCGCGATCGTTTTTCCGGTACATAGAGCCGACTTGCCTCAATTTGTCCTTTTGTTATTTCAGTTCTATCGCTTGTATCGTGAGGTGCATCTATTTAATGAAATATACTTACCTCGTCACTTATTATTAAATGCTTTGGTAATAAAATCTGTACCTTTCCGTTATTTATTTATGTATATACATACATATGTGCAATTTTGTAACGGAGAAACTTGTGTAAATCGGGCAGTCATCATTATCATGAAACCATTATTATGGTACTGTTAGGCACTGATACTGAGATGAGAGGTTTTCAAGCTGAAGCTAGTGTGATGGACGCTAGGTAAGTGAGGATTGGCTGACTTCACATGCCTTTCAGAACATTATGGGGAACTGATAGACATGCGGGTTTCCTTAAAATGTTTTCCTTCACTGTTAAAGCAAGCGATTAAATTTCTTATACCTACATAATTTCGAAAAATTAGAGGTGTTTGGTGGGATTTTAACCCAGACCCACCGGAGCGCGAAGTCGGATCTTAATTACTACGCAATTACTCACTTTTTTCTAGGCTATCTCATAATTTACTTGGCTGTCACTAATTTATTTAAATGGGCATTATATATCTATGTCTTAAATGCAACTTAGGTATGAACGAAAAAAACAAAGATTGTGCAAGTGTGAATTCTAAAAAGGGAAGACATGAAGACAAGACGCCGTTGCTTAAACAAGGAAACTGGTAAGTAGTGTGTGTCTAACTGTCATGTTTGTTACGTCAGAGACAAGTGGCCAAATTTGTATGTAACTTACTCTTTAATTCATATTTTTAAAGAGTACTTACTTATCTCGAATTTACGCCCCATATGGTGCACTTATCTCATGACGGTCTGCCGTTTAGAGGATACTTCGTTCGATTCCTATTGGGGCAGTAATTTTAATTATGAGTTTAGATTTCCGTTCCTGGTATGGGAGTTTGTGCGTGTATATAAGGATTTAGTATGGGAATACGAGCGGACAACATTATTTAAATATAGATGAATTTTCAGGACTACCTAGAAATATTTTTGAAAAAAAAACATGCTGTGTTTAAATTGAAGGTAACAAGAAACAAAACATTAAATTAAATTAACTAATTAAATTAATGTTTTTTGTGCTTCAATTTGATACCACTTGTCTTAAAAAGTCTTAAGTCAAAGTAAAGATAGGATTTTAATCGCGATGCAAAGATTTATTATATTCGTGTTAAAAGTCTATGTGCACTGCACAGCGATTGGTAAAAAAACATAAATCGTGATCATTAATTTTACAGCCAGTTCACTCATTTACAGTCACTATAATATAATTAACTTTGCTATTACAAATTCTGTGGTCCGTGTGATGTAACACTAAATCATATAACATAATAAAAATACGGGAATGCGATTTATTTTTAAACATTATCTAAAAATAGAACATCATATAGAATTTTATGTTACCTCTGCTACGTCATATGTTATATTCAACTTAGAACAGAACGTTTTGATGGTGGTAGAGTCTTATGTCGAGGGCTCGTCTGCGAGAGCACAACCATTGCACCTATTTCTGCCGTAAAGCAGCAGTATGAGAACTGCTGTGTTTCGGTTTGAAGGGTGTAGTTGTGTTAGTAGTGTATGTATTTAGGCAGAAAGCACTGGACAGGAGGCATTCTAAC
>DWKW01003317.1:0-10120 GCA_018250115.1 Doberes anticus
AGCAACAGTGTGAGAACTGCTGTGTTTCGGTTTGAAGGGTGTAGTTAGGCAGACGACACTGGACGTGAGGCATTCCATCGTAGTCCTCAGGAGTAGCAACGCATCCACACACAACCTCAGCTGTGGATGTCTATGGGCTGTAGAGACCTCTTAACATCAGGTAGCCTGCATGCTCGTTTGCTATTCTACTAATATAAAAAAGAGGTAATAAGAACGTAGTAAACTACGAATCCAAAGAACACGAAGCGATTAGCCAAGATACATCAGACGTAACTAGCTATCGCTTTTATGTTATTCGACGGATAGGATAAATCAGGTTTAGTAAAAACATTCTTGATCCATCAATCAACTTCATGTTGACAGTAATTACCCGAGACGACAATGGTCGGATGGCGTCGTGACGTTCACGACACCTGGTTTGTTTAGGATCACGCAGCCGTTGTACACAGTCCCTGCGCTTCAAGTGAAATGGCGGTAGTCTTATGGCGAAGGTTGCACCACCGGAGCCCCTATTTCTGCCGTAAAGCAGCAGTGTGAGAACTGCTGGTTTTCGGTTTGAAGGGTGTAGTTAGGCAGACGACACTGAACGGGAGGCATTCCAACTTGGTCTTCAGGTGTAGCAACGCTGCAGGGACCACTTAACGTCAGGTGGCTTGCATGCTCGTTTACATTCTGTTTATATAGAGAAACAAAAAGAAGAATCATCATGAGCATCATCGACCCGCTATTGTACAACAGCTAGGCATGGGTCTCCTCTCACGTATTAGCTAACTTAGGCTGTGGTCCACCGTGCTGGTCGAGATTTACGGATTTCACATGCCTTTGAAAACCTTTTGGTGAACTCTTTATATAGTTTTCCACGCGGTTTTTAGCATCACCGCTATAGCAAGTCATAATAATTTTATAATAAAATATGTACACGAATTGAGTGATAGCCTAGTGGTTAAGCATCTCGATCCCACTATGTTGGGTCGAGGTTCAAATCCCGGCACGCACCTCTATTTCTAGAAATATTGTCTATTTAAAATTTTCAAAATTATGTGCGTATTATGAATTAATTATCACTCGCTGTAATGGTGAAGGAGAACATCGTGAGGAAACCTGCATGCCTGAGAGTTCTCCATAAAGTTCTCAAAGGCATGTGAAGTCCGCCAATACCCACTTGGCCAGCGTGGTGGACCATGGCCTAAACTCTCTCATCTCTGAGAGAACACCCGTGCCCAGCAGTGGGACGATAATGGGTTGATTATACACGATTCTTACAAAACTAGAGGAGCGTGCCGGGACGCGTACGCCAACCGGGGTTCTTACCTTGAGTTCGCCATCTTCAGCGTCATGTTGACAATAATTACCCACGAAGACAATGTTCAAACTGCGTCGTGATAGTCAACGCTATGAATTCTAAACAATCCCGCCTGGATTGTTTGGAATAACGCTACTATTGTACGAATAACCCCTTGCGATCAAAGCGGAATGAACCGTTTACGTAGACCGTGTACAATTTCAACCACAAACAAGTATCGGGAAACGAAAACACATCTCCTGATCTAATTTCTGTACCCAAATATTTACATTATACATTACATTAGTAAAATTAACATATTACTACGTTTAGTTAATAATTAATATTAAAAAAAAAAAATTTTTTTTGTGGTTAATTGAGACACAGTGGAAAAGCAATCGATATGTGCAGAAACAAAAAAAAATACAAAGACCAGAAACCAACATCTAAGTTCGTCATACAAATTTCTGCCCCTCTGGTAATTGAAACCTCCGAGCAGCAGACTTTCAAGTTAGGACTTTCAAGGCCTACGGCAAGACCACCTTTGCACCAATTTTTGTGTGAAAAATGCTGTGTTTCGGTACACCCTTGCCTGGTCCTTGCCTTAGCTAGATAGCGACGTTAGATTACGTCGTATGACTTCCGTCCTAGTTGCGGGTTGATGTGTAGTCCATGGGCAGTGATCACTTAACATAGCGGCCCGCAGACTCGTTTGTCATTCCCCGTAAAAACTGGCAATGTCGGCACAAAATAGCACTGTCGGACTACGGTCGGGCCGAGAAAAAGACCTGACCGGGAATAAATTGAGAGCTATTACTCGCTCGGTCGCCCCCTTATTGACGTTGACACTTCGCGCCACATTGATCTCCACTGCAAATAATTAAATGAAATCGCCTCATAGACCACTTTTGACACTTTTGATTCGAAGGTCTTCAAGTTCGATAATTATGTCTTCAACAGAATTTACAGTGATAAGGTTGTATAAAAGTTATCATGAACAAAAATGTCTGTTTTAGTTTACTTAGTGGGCTTTGTAAGAAAAATCTAAGTTTACCTAATGAATTACACATCAAGGAAAAGTCAATTTGACCTGAGGCAGTAGACTGATAATAATCATCCTAAAAATCTGATATTTCAAACGATCTAATTCAGTATCCGTCGCGCCATTTTTTCCCCGTCTGACGACAAAATTTCAAGTCAATCACTTACTTGCATAGCACACAAAAGAGCGCTATCGTACGGCGGTCGGCCCGCGTTACATTACAAGTTCGTCCGGACGGAATAAGGCCTGACGCGGCCCGGGAATAAATTGGGAGCTATTTTCCGCTCCGTCGCCCCCCTATTGACGTTGACACGCCGCGCCACATAAATCTCCGCTACAAATAATTAAATGAAATCGCCTCATAGACACTTTTGACGCTTCTGACGCGAGTCTTTTGAAGTTCGGTAATTGTGTCCCCATCAAAAGGTGTAGTGATAAAGTTGGGTAAAAGGCGTCTTGAATGAAATAAAACTTTTAGTTTTATAACGTTTTTATAAAAAAAATCGTTCTTAAACTTAAGCGTCATTCTTTTGATTTTTAATACCGTTTAGAATTTTTACCTTTAGAATTACCTTTAGAATTTTGTATTGAATAGAGACAAGTTTACTTGTACTTACAAACTTATAGCAGCTAGGTTTTATTCGTCTGAAACTTTTAGAATGAATTGGCCCGTATCATTTGGCATAGTCTGTTAAGACGTCCTTATACTTCAAATGTGTATGCTGTACTGAAATCGCATTTTCTTTAACATCCCATTCCATATCGTAATTTGATATCAAACACGATAATCATATGTGAAATGGCGGAAATTGGAAAGAAGTTTTTAACATAATAAACGGATTCCAAATTTAAAATTATTTAATAGTTGAAAAAAGAGAAGTATTTATGTAACAGTAGTATACTGTTAAACAGTGAAATAAAATAATTAGAAATAAAAACTAAAATTTAAATTGAACTTTACATTTTAAGTTTAGATTAAAATTAAAGTTTAAGTCAAGTCAAATCAAGTCATAGTTAAAGGCAAAGTAAACTTTTAAATTAACTCAAACAAAAGTCCAGTAATAACCTAGTGGTTAAGAGTCTCGACAACCCACCCGCTCCAGTGGGTTCAAATCTCGGCATGCACCTCTAATTATTCGAATAGAATTTTAATTATCTCTAAATAATGTGCGTATTACAAAATAGTTATCACTAGTTTAAACGGTGAAAAAAGCATCGCAAGGAGACTTGCATGGCTGAGAGTTCACCATCATGTTCTCAAGGGCATGTGAAGTCTACCAATCCGCACCTTGCCAGCGTGGTTGACTATGGCCTAAACCCTATTATCTCTTAGCCTTTCCGGAAATTATTAGTAACATTGATGATGCACCAAAAAAACAGATAAACATTGCAAAAACCTTTCTTACAATAAATAAATAAAAATATGTAACGTTTCACACTCATAGCCCCACAGTAGGCTGCGTGCTGTGTGCTCAACCTGTGTCGTGGGTGCCATGAACATACACAGAAACAAGTACACAAACATCCAGACCAGGTACAGAAATCTAAATTATCTTTAAAATTTCCATCCTGCTCGGAATCGAGCACAGCTCCCTTCGAACGGCAGACCGCACGTTAACCACGGCGCCATACGGATCGTCTAAGGTCAATGACATTAAATTGATATTACGAAAGAATTTTCATTATTCCTCGATGAGTTAGTAAGCTATATTCAAACTCTTGAAACAAAAAATATTGACGATGTATTTGTAAGCAAGTATCCTCTCCTCCATTTCACCTTTTAGGAATAAACACATAAACGCGAGGAAAGGGATATATGCAGTAGATAAAGCGTTCGGCATACATAACAAATTGCGATAGGCATTTCGAATTCAAGCTATCAGTTATCCGACGACGTCACGCGCTGCCGTTGTACACACCGAGTCACATGTCTAATATATTTTGAGGTCTAGTAAACGGTAAGACTACTTAAATGAATTATAATAAAAAACGTCTCACATTCATAAACCCACAGTAGGATTTAACCTCTGTCGTGGGTGCCATGGTCATACACAGAAACAAGCACACAATCACCCAGACCAGGTACAGAAATCTAAATTTATCACTCAAATTTCTGCCCCGCTGGGAATCGAACCCAGAACCCTCCGGCGGCAGACCGCGTGTTGACCACGGCGCCATATGAGTCGTCAAACGAACGAACATCGTAGAAGACCAAAAGTTACCTATTTCATCAGAATTCAAAATTTCATAGACCTGACAATACTACACAGACGAGTCAGCTTCAAAGGTAACAGTCATCAAATTTACATTTCTTCAGAGGCCATATTTTCAAACAGACGCGATGGGTTACACCGAAATATTTTTATACAAAACCGTACCGAAACATTTTGTAAAAAAAAACGAAGGGAGGAAATCTGATTTCCCCTGACCTAATTAGTTTTTTAAATTTTGAAACCGACCGATTCCGCACCGACACAATTTTTTAGTCACTGTATTCACAAGCACTCAAAATCTAGGCGCTTTTCGAACTTGCTGATACTACAGCAAGTTCGAAAAATAATAAATGCACCAGTCCACATGTCCAGTTGAAAACAAACTACAAGTTCTTCTTTTCTAAATAACTGTAAATTGATTTCACTATTATTACAGTAATTTGACTTATTAAAGCTACCACTATTTTCTTAATTTAATATATTTTATTTGTACATGCGAGGTACGTACGACATAGCGTCTACAAAAGAGAAAACCAGAAAACAGCACTTCCATTAATGTTTCAAATACATGTGTATAAATATTTTGAAGGCGGACCTTCATGCGGTAGCACCATCTCAGCACCTATTTCTGATTACATTTTTATCTATATACATATGTAGACTACAAAAATTGTACAGCCGATATAGACTATTAGAAGGTTTATAAAAAAACATTTTTTTTCTTTTGATTGTCCAATCACACAAAAGCTGTTTAATAGATTTTAATATAATTTTCAGTTTAAATGCACATAGTAATACTTAATTGCTACCATAAGTTTGAACAGGATCGGTACAGAGAAACCAGAGATACAGCTTGACCCCTCAGTAGTATGGGCCGCCGTATACTCGAGAGGTCAATAGTTGTCCTCTAAACACACCACGATCATAAAATTCTATTTTCTAAATATTAACGAAATGCAAACGAACTTACAGACCACTTGATGGTAATTAGTCAATGTAGCTCATAGACACCAACATCTAATCACAAATAAAACAGAAATCCTGAGGTCGTGCATGGATGCGTTGCTAATCTTGAGGACTAAGTTGTATTTTGCTTTACATTTGCTTTACGGCAGAAACAGGTGTAGCGGTGGACTTACTCAACCATCATCAAGTAAACCGTTAAAATCATAACTCAATTATTTTTCAGCGATGAGTTTAAAAAATTATCGTCATCCATCACATGAGTCCACTGTATTAAAAAAACCGCACCGGTACTTAAAAACAAATTCGATATTCAGCCCTACTTTTAAAACACGAAACTCAAAAGGTTTATTCAAAAGCGCGCGTGTCAAAAAGCAAAAATCCGTTACGGAACGGTGGCAAAAGAGCCAAAAAATCAGAAGCCAAGTCCGATAGCACGCGCGGAGGCGGGAGGAATGTGCCAACCGTTTTCAAACTAGCCTTCGAATTTTGAACGCATGGAAAGGTTTTGTCTAGGAATAGATACATATATTTTATTTTAACTTGATTTATGATTGAGTATAAGAAAATACATAATATAATTATATGTGAACTAACATGAAAAAAACGGAATTGTGTAATGTTCATCAGCTTTATTGAATCTTGTGACACAGTGCCACGCCAGTCTGAATCAGACAGTCGCGGGTTCGATTCCCGGGTTGATATCTACGATTCATTATTATGATTAATTACTCCTAGTCTAGCTGGTTGTTTTCTTGGCCCTATGGCACTAAGGACAATAAAGCCTTCTGTGAAATTTCAATAGCTTAGGTTTTAGGTCTCATTATCAATTAGTGCTGTATGGTCACGCTCCCAGTGATGGGAGCTTCTCAGAAATGATAATTGTGAATTTATTTATTTCACATATCAAGAACAAAACGGAGAAGGAACAACATGGAGAAGTTTTAGAGATCCTAGTTTCCTTTACAGTGTTAACTTACATACAAAATAAAGAAATGAGCTTGAAGTATGCTTGGGACTCAAATGCTTGGGACAAAAAATATATACGCTACTGTATACTGTATACTGTATGTAGTACTGTATGTAGTAGGTACTGGAATTGAATCAACCGACATAACAAGATGTATGGAAGAAGGGAAGCCACTGATAAGGTCGTATTGAAGGATGTTTGCCTTTCAATGCGGTTCATGTCGAGAACCTACCTGTAGTGTTTATCTATCGGAGGGAAAAGGCGAAAGCGGGTTTATTTTATACGAGATTTTTTGATGCTTTATTTTTTTTCTATTTTATTTCTTATACGTAAATTTCCTTTATATCATAGCAATACCCGTATGAAGAAATTTATACGAAGTACACTATCACAGCGTAAGTGAAGATATGAATTCGAAAATCGTTCATTATAAATTCTGGATGGTTTTATTTACGTTTATTTACGTGTGACACCGTGGTCAACATGCGGTCTGCGGCACAGAGGGTCTTGGGTTCGATTCCCAACATGGGCAAAAATTTGAATGATGAATTTAAATTTCTGTACCTGGTCTGCGTGTTTGTGTGCTTATTTCTGTGTGTGTCCATGGCACCCACGACCAGGTTAAATCCTACTGTGGGGCTATGAGTGTAAAATGTTATTTATTTATTATTTATTACGTGACAAACTTACATTTGTAGTTAATTTAATGCAGTATCAACGTAAACCACCGCAAAGGTAAACTTCGTACTAAAATATGAAAATAATGAAAAAGTTTACTAATGCAAATTTTTCGTTTTCTCAATTTGAATTTCTCGCTTATTAATCTAAAACGCCGTAATGTAATCACTTATAAATTAAATTACGCCTCAACCAATTTATACGTCACTCGAATGTAACTAATGAGCTACTTAAGGTTTCTAGTTTCATAATTAATTGGCTCTTGATAAATTATTCAGAACGGGAAACCGAAGATACGGGCAGGTGATGTATCTTCAAAACCGTACGAAAGATTGAAAACCTTTTTAAAAGAGCGTTCTAATTATCGTTGACCTGCACTGCTTGGCTTACAGTTCTCGTACAACTGCACTCCGATCTGAAGGGCGGTTGGCTATTCCATTAAGACATCCAAATCTACTCTTTATGGCCCAACAGCTGGGTACGGATCTTGCAGAGATGAGAAGGATCATTGTCCACCACGCTGGCCAAGTGCGGATTCTTGGACTTTCACATGCTTTTAAGAAAATTATGATGAACTTTCAGGTATTTGATGACGGTAGAGTCTTATGTCGAAGGCTCGCTTGCGGCGGCACCACCACAGCACCTATTTCTGCTGTTTCCACTGCTGTGATTCTGTTTGAAGGGTGGAGACAGAATACACCGGACAGGAGGCTTTCTAAATTAGTCCTCAGGAGTAGCAACGCATCCACATACTACCACAGATAAGACTTATGTCATAATTGAGGTTTGATGTGGACGTCCATAGGCTGAAATAACCACTTAACATCAGGTAGTCTGCATGCCCGTTTGCTATTCTGTAAATACATACATAAAAAATCGATGAAGATACAAGTGATAGTTAGCAGTTAATTTTTGATTTTCATAATAACATATTCTCAAAACTTCAAAAAATTGAGGTGAATCCCAGCAGATTCGAATCCAGACCGTGTCTCAACTAATACGGAGAAAATAAAATAAACAGCCAATACTGGAGCAGCATGGTCCAGTATGAAAAAAAGAAAATAGATATTTACACATAAAATCGTATTAAAACCACAATTGAAAAATAAAAAATTAATAAAATAAAAAACGCTACCTATATTTTTATGAAATTGGAAACGCTTTGTAAATATAAAGGTACATACAAAGCCAAGAAATACCACAATAGTTGTGACAAGGTAACTCAAAGACGTGAAAAGGTCCGAACTCAGCGAATGTACATATTTCCCCGAAAGTAATGTAGATTGGTGAAACTGCGGCGCTGATTTTGAGTCCGGCCCACGCTACGACTCGCTATCGACGCTAACCTTCATTCCATAGAAATTTTCGCACGCATTATTTCGAAAATTTCAGTTCAGCTTCAGAATAGGAGGTCGTCGAGTTAAAAGTGCTTGAATAATTTATACGCGAATAATGTGTATAATTTGTTTCATTATTCGATACGATGCCGTTCAATTAATAGTTATTAGTACTAGAAATTTAATGTATTTATCGTGCGGGGGCTTCGCGTTGCCAGTCTCGTATTTCATCAAATTTCACATACACAGTTTGTGGGTAATTATCTTTGAATTAAATTTCGTGTATTTAAATTTAAGGGGATTCTCCTCAATTTACTGATTTGAATCGCGGTTGTTGTACGTATAACTTACCTATGTACAGCTTTGAGTTAAATTACATTAATTTAAAGTTAGCGACGAAGTCTTCAAATAAGTGTTACCAACATGGCACAGACAGCTATAAATTTTCCTATCAATAAATAACGAGTCAGGAACACAAATTGGTATCGGGAATAGATATTTAGATTCTCTCGGTACATATATACCGGTGCAGTATAGGTCATATATTGTCGCCGTATATTGTCCATTCAGAAACCACATACATACATGCTATCATCTCTCATCGTTATTTTCTCATCTTTTACTGGCCGTAGTAGTATTGTTTAAAAGAAAAACAAAATCAAACACCTGCTACTTGAATTTCGAATTTTAGCTTGAATTCATCGTTCAATGTTCGCTAGATCATTTTATGGGTTAATATTAGTAACTATGAAAATAAATAACTTGTCTGTGACTTGACAATAAAACAGCGGAAATAGAAAAATAATTACAAATAACTACCTAGTTGTAATTTCTGTATAGTCGTAAAATTCTAATTTTATAAGGTCGCTAATTAAGCCATAGTAGGTACCACACTTTATAATATCTCACAATTTATTTATAAAGGTGAGTGATACCTAGAGGTTAAAAATCTCAATCTCTCTCTCCTATCGGGCGGGATCGGGATTCAGATTCCGGAACGCACCTACAATATAATTCTAAATTATGTGCGTATTTAAAAAATATTATCACTTACTTCAACTGTTAAGGAAAATATCATGAGGAAACCTAAGAGTACTATATAATGTTATCAAATATATTGTGAAATCCGTCAATTCACACTCGGCCAGCGTGGTTGACAAAGCTTAGATTCTCTCAACTCAGAGAGGAGACCCATACCCAGCAGTGGGGCAATAATGGGTTGGTGATGATGATGATGTCTACTCGATTTTCTAAGCGCAGCAACTTGCTGCCACAAGAAGTTACCATTATTTCCGGATTCTCAACGATCTATTGGGAGCGTTCACGAGAAGATCCGTTCTGATACTTGGACCGAAGTGCTGCTATCAGATTGTACCCTCCATATATCTTCACGTATCTCAACGATCCGTGCCCAGCTGTGGGATATTGATCGGTTGTAGACGACGAAGACGACAGTGCTTTTACGGATTGAAAATTACAAAACAGCTCAAATTTCAATTAATTCCCTAAATTCGTGATTTAAGTCTGGTTCATTCAACACGACGTGCCTCCAGACAGTTCTAATTAATTTTCTAAATTCGTGTTTCAATTTTTTTAATGTTAGCAGAGTAACAAACGAGCATGCAGGCCACCTGA